>JAYRBW010045437.1:0-11449 GCA_036023295.1 Invenusta paracnida
TAAAGCTTCTTTATATAGTACATAAATACCAAAATAAAGCTTCTGTATTTAGTACATAAATACCAAAATAAAGCTTCTTTATATAGTACATAAATACCAAAATAAAGCTTCTGTATTTAGTACATAAATACCAAAATAAAGCTTCCTTATTTAGTACATAAATACAAAAATAAAGCTCATATTTGCTACATAATACTGAGTTAAGTACTAATTACATGCAAAAGCTAGTAAACTATTACTATAAGAATACAGATCAAGCATAAAACAATAAATCTATATACATGAAGAAAGAGAGATTAAAAAAATCTTTTAGAATATATCTCAACTGTTTAAAGAAGTATCTTTCCCTCTCTATTTTCGTGTACTCAACATAATTATCTTGACTTTTATTTGATTTTACAAAAAACGATTTCACTGTACAAAGATATTTTTAATTTATTGACTTATTTACCTAATAATGATTAATATTATAAATCACTCTCCTCTGTTTAACCCTATTTGTCAATATCAAACGATACCTCTACAAGTAATCTCTTTTCTACAAGATACACAGCCCTCAGTTAGTAAACCTCCCCGCGTGCCTATCCATAACTAGACAATTTTTTACCTCCACAGAGTCTTCAGGAGTTTCGAAAACGCCGAAATGTGATGCTTCGTTCCCGCAAGAACCAGATCTGCCATCCTTTCAGCTTTTGGCCCGCTATCGACCCTAAGGAAGAGGGTAAACGGCATATCTATGAACTCCGCTCCTACACTCTTCGGGTACGTTCCCGATTGCTTAGTGGGACTGGTTGACAAGCTGGAATATAGCAGGGGTTAGAGTAGACTAAAGCTTGAAATGTGTCACTTGTCCCATCAAACGCAATTGCCACCAGTCAACAATGACTCATCGATAAGTATATTTAATAATAGATCATGTAGGAGATAATTTAATCCTTCTTTGATTCATCTTATAGATTTTCATTCATTGTCATTTAATTCCATTCGTATTATATATATTTAAACTATCTGAAATCAGCCATAAAATCGTTTTATTTTTATATATGCATTTTATAAATAATTTCAAATATTTGGTAATCATTATAAGTTAACGTTTAAAAGATTAAGTTGGAACTTGTTGGCATAATCTACAGCACTGTGAACTTGACATATATATATATATATCTTACTTATATTCCATATCTACGGATTCATCTCTTGTCTTTGTTCGTTAATCTATTGATCATAGGTTGATAAAACAGCAGTCAAAATCTACTCATTTAACCAGAAAGAAGGGTATGTTATAGGGTAAAGTTTATCAATAAATGGACATTTTCCTATTTTATTAAAAACCTTTCTTAATATATACAAAGAGATATTTAATTGCTTTTACATAAATTTGTAACCCCTATTATACTTTCTAGTTTGAATTTATTAGTTTAACTTATATTTCACTTTTTTGTGCTAGTCTTTGTGCAGAATTGTTATTTATTTTTTATCTACTTTTAGAATTTCTTATCAAATAGTGATTCACAGACTTATAGCTGTAAAATAGAAAACAATAATCAATTGTTTGTTTTTCTTGCAGCCATTATTACTCATAAAATGCTTGAATATCAATTTATTTTAGAATTACTTTACTCAATATACATTCAGTAAGGTATCATTTTATAAATTAGAATGATTTACTAGGCGAATAATTGACGAATTTCAGGTCAATGCAGTTTCGGACAGGTAGTTAACTACAGTTAGTAATTTGGTAGTAAATGAATTTACTCGTTTCATTATCCCGTGAACAGTCGTTCTGAAACTTATTTTAGTCTATATTGTAAAGCATCTTTATTGGAGAATAAATAAATTTTAAACGAAACAAATAAAAATGAAGGGTATTAAAAAGCATATTGGCGTTCATTGAGGATAATGTAACGAAATGTATTTGACTTAAGTCTTCTTATCTGTTTTTTTATGATATTCAAGTTTGTAAAACCTCTTCTTACATTTGAATTGTATATGCAATAGCTTTTGTACTCTCTTTTCAGCCAGGAACGATGATCGAATGGGGAAATTATTGGTAAGAATTGTTTCTTTTCGTGCCATCTTTAATCTAATGAAAGTATGCTGTCAGTGTCTTAATAGTACCGCGTCTACTTGTAAAACGATTTTTTGACATTTTACTTCCAAAGATATTTAAAGGAGTTAATATAGTTTAAATGTATAAATAACAGACGCAAAAAGCAGAATTTTTTAATATAAAGAAAAGTAAAAGAATTCTTAAAGAATTCAAAGTTTTGTATAATATTTAATGGCGAAGAAACAATCCGTTATGTCCTGCTCCATATATGTAAATCAACTCTCATAAAATGTTAACCTTTAATAAACAACTACGAAATTTCCCAATCTTTTTCATATATATGCTTTACGTACTGCGTGATTATAATTTATTAGTGGATTTAATCGATTCGGAGAAACCATTAAAAAATCGGATAAATGGAAGCTTTTGTTTTTTTAGTTGCTCTTTTAATCGAGGGTAGTACTATTTATTCTTCCTTTTTGTGTGTTAAGCGTGGTATGTTAAGTGTTATGTAGATTAATTATTTACACATGTAGTGCTTATTTCTAAAATGTGTTTTGATAGATATTTGAGCAGTTTTTTTTTCAATGATAAAAACATGAATTTAACAAAGTATAACAACGGATAATGTATAATAAATGTTGTGTTTTTTAAAGTTAATAATATAATATTGTGATTAATCATAATCTAGCGTAGCGCTTACTGGAGAGGACAGAATATTGGTGGTATGTGTTTATAAACAGAAATACGAAAATTATTTACTGAATTCGGAACTACCCGTATTTTTTCTGAAATATTCTATTAAATTTTAAATAATTTATTGGTTTCTCTGTATTCTACAATTAAATAAGTCCATGACTCCTATATGTGTAGAGTAACACACCCAGCGTAATATTTAGATTCTGGGGAGGGGGGTGGAATTTTGTTTTCATGAGCGTCATTAATTAGATTTGTTATCGAAATCTTTAATTTAAAAGGCTGTGGTTTTCCGACTCAAAGCAAGTCCCCGGAACTGTGTCTAAGTTGTTAGATAGGAACAGAAGATATTTGCCTATGTCCTGTAGTATATCTGTGTTTATAATTGGAAATCTTCAATCTACTTCCAATTTCTATTCTAGAGAAGTATTCAGAACAGAGAAATTATATTTATGTTATATCCCTTGTGACTAAAATCTTTTCATTTTCACGTAAATTCAAAATTGTTTTTAAAATATTTTACTGCATTTATTGGTACGGTTTTTCAATCATATATAGCTATAATATAAGTCTTGCAAGACTTACAAGATTCTTAGATTGTACAGATACGTATATTATTATTCCAATTACAATAAAATGAATACAAACCGTTATGAACATAGTATTTTTAATTATCACTTTTTATGGCGTACATGGATTTTAAACGCACAATATGAATTTTCTCTGTTATTGCAACAAGATTAAGATGTCTATTAAATGTTATTTATTTATTTACTTCATTTTTAATTCCATCTTTTTATTATCAGAGCTGTTAAATATGTATACTACTTCAATGGCATGCGCTCAGTCAACTGTTAAATATATTTTAATGACATTGAACTATACAGTGAACAAAAATAAGGATACATAAGAAAGAATATATAAAGTGTAACAAAACATTTTGTTGCACTGAAGGTTTTTTGTGGTCATTAGTTTTATTGAGATAACTATAATGCAAATATTTCTTTAATTTTACAGTTTATTTTCACCTCTTTATTTTTATTTTACATATTTTGTATTTTTATTAATTTTCGGTTATTGATTTCTTTGAAGACGACAAAAATGTAACTAGGAAAATTATTTATTCCTTTAACCATGAAGTCTATTAGGAGTGCATATATACAAGATATGGAATAATTTAGTTTAATAATTATTAAATAATTTCATAATAACTCATTCTTTTACTTATATTGATAGAAAAATTAAATATTTAATTTCTACGTTGACTCTTTTAATCACTGTACTTTATTCATGGCAACCTTATTTATTTATAAATAGTTGAAAAAGAGGCGATTCGATTTTATTAATTCTTAAATTCCAAATTCTTATTAATAATAATAAAATAACAGGTTAGAGCTTATTAGACACACTTTTTAAAATCGTAAGTAAAAGCAAATAAAATCATATATATTATAATTCGCTCCGTAGTAACCAAAATTGTCGAACAAGTGAAATAAAATAAGTTGAAATTAAACAATGTAACAATTTTTAATTTCATAAAATAACTCTGAGAAATAACAATTTATCTGAGAAAGTTTTAAAGTGAGATTTGTTTACATTGTTTAACTCCACTCACTCGTGATATTTTGTATATTTGCCAAGAACGTATTCTAGCCTGCGAATCCACTCGTACTTTTGATTCTGAAAACAGAATTGATATATGAACCTTCGCGATTCTGATATTCCCGAATTAATAGATTAATCAACTATTTGATAACTTATAATGAATTTTTTAAACTTTTTCAATTATAAAATAAGAGTAAGTTGGCTTTTCTTTTTTTTAATAATTTATCATTAGTTATTCTGAAGTTAAAAATGTTTTGTGTTTTTATTTATTTTATTCTTTTAATTATTAAAAGTGCTATCGTGATTCTAATATTTCTTAACTATTTTGTTTTAATAAATGAATAGAATATATTTCTTCTGACGCTTGTAAATTATAAGAGAAAATTCCATTTCAAGTTATGAACTTGGTGATATATTATTTAGTAATGCATTAACATTTATTTATTTATTTAATATATACAATCACCGTCATTGACAGTATTGCACAACGTTGGTATTTTTTGCGTATTTTATACAATAATATGAATTTTCTCGTGGTATGGATTACTATATAATATACAACATTATATGCTTAGCGAAATCTCAAGTTCACCTTGAGTACTCTTAAAAAATACGTTTTTTACAACAATTTAATAACAAACTATGCGCGTGTTTTGAGACACTTTGCTGCACTAATAATATGGGCATCGTTAACGTGTTGGACACAATTTATTGATCTCATCGATTTCCAATGCTGTCAAAGTCTACAAATCTAACTTTAGCTTTACTTATATTACTTCAAATTCGCTTTTTATTTGAATTCTGTTGTTTTAAAAATTAAATTTGATATTTCATTGTTTTTCTATGTAGTATACTATACTTATAACCGTTCGATATTTTGGACATGCTATTGGTGTTTGTTTGTGCGTGTACATTTCTAAAATTCCAACAGTTAACTGCAAGTGGTCTATTTTTGTATTGTGACTATAATGTTGAACTTTGAACTTACACGACGTTTTGACTTTAGACTCGATCAACCTGGAAGTTAGAGGTATTTCGCTCAGGTCTGCACCTATAATATACCGCTATGTTCTCTTTAAGTTATGTATAATAGAACTTTAGATGTTGGTTACAAATAGTAACACACATAACATACCTACAAATAAACTACCGATTTTGTTTACATTTAACGTTGATATATTCGAGAGTCAGGAATTTGTTTATATATAACTATGATTTTATTTTTATATAAATGAAGGTTCTTAAATAGTATAGTGCTGATATATTTCAAATATAAAACATTGACAAACAATATCGTTGAAATGTTTACATTTTCGATCTAAAGTGGTTCAAAAACCGGCTGTATTTAAAACTACATTCTAGTTACCTTTAATACCTATATACAGATTGTATTCAACATACGTTAAACAAATGCTTATTAGTGTTTTATAAACAACCTTGAAGACAAAGTAATAAAACGGAACTTGTAATATTGTCAGAAAACAATATACATTGTCAATATTATTTGGGTAAATTTTATTTCGTGGTTTTTTATTGAAAAAAACTGCGTGAGCAAAAATCGTTATCGTTATTCCACTCCTTAATATGTAAGTCGGAAATTGGATTTCTTTAAAATATTCGATATTAATATTGGAAGTATTGGCAGATAGGAAGTTAAAGCTCTTCTCGTCCTTTGCAAACATAAATCAACTCACCATACACGTTTTGGTAAAATGCATTTTTTTGTGTGCCAACTTGCAAGTTTGGCCTATTTAACCTGTTTTTCATTGTGTGCCTTTTTATACCCCGGATTTTTATAGAATTTTATGTTTCAGTTCCCTTTTAACAAGGAATTATGATGAATCTTCAAAAGTAGTTTATGAACTTTGTTATATTATTGCTTCTGCCTGCTCGACATGCTTCAATTCAACTTATTGAAGATAACATAAATGCTTATTTGAGAGGAAATTAGCCTTGTTTGGCTTCGACTGTACTCCTTTATTTCACTCACTTTGATCTTGTTCTCTTTTCGTTCTCTCTGACTATGTTCTTTGATGTTTCCTGTAGTTTTTGATCTTATTGGTACATAGATGGGGAATCGAGAAACAAAAAATATTCAGAATCTTCTTTTGATTCTGTTGAACAATTTATAGTTTTAATTAGGTAATAAATGGAGAAAGCCAAAATATGATTTAATAGGATTATTTTAAATGTATAAAATTAGACCCTCGAAGGTTTTTGATTTATACATCTTTTTACAGTAGTATACTTTTCATTTTTATAATGATTGTTGTAGGTAATACATTATTTTTTCTTTTCGGAAAGTCTAGTCTCATTAGCTAAAACAAACATAGTATTATCTATCCAATTGTAGTTAATCGATAGATGACATATTATTCAAATTAATTTTATGATGTAAAATAATTAGTTCATCAAATAAAGACATTTCTGTCTGCATTAATTTATCAACTAATAAAATATAATTAAGACTTATGAGGTATTTGATCAAATTATTATTACGTAACTATATATATGTAATAATAATAATAATAACACGTAAACTTACTATAACTGGTGAAATAGTTAAACCAAGCTGAGTTTTAAAGATAAGTTTGAACTTTTTTCTCAGCAATTCTTGACTTTTAGCAGTAACTTTTTTTTCTATTTTAAACAAATTATCAGTATCAGTTCTGGGTACATAAATATAATTATTCTTCAAGAAAATACATATATTTTATTGAATATAGTTTAGATTGAAGATGCTTATTTTTTGTTTTTTTAAGCTTGCCCACTTTTCATGTATAATTTTTTCAGGAGTACCTACTTCAGGTAATTATGAAATGAATTGCTGAACATGTTTATTTTTTATTTAAGTAGTTTAACCAATGTTATTGAATTGAGTGCTGCACGTAATTTATTTATTCTTTCCGACTATATTGCTGCCATTACACATCTCTACAATACGGTGCTACCTCTGGAAATTCGCTTTGGTTCATTGCAATCCTGTTTACTCATTATGTATAGAGGGCCATTCATTCTTCCTTAATTACAAGCTTGCCTTTTTCATCATGATAACATTATAAAAACTTGCATTCATTAAAATGGTTACTTTTTATCAAATATGGTTTAATTTATCAATAAATACTATTATTATAACATATATACAATAATGTTGTATGAAAGCAATGGAATAAAACAAATGACAAAAAAATAGGACAAACACGGATTATTCGAATGCTTTGTAAAAAGTAAATAAAGAAAATTCTTGAGTGGAACGTAAAGAACAGGGTGTTTATACACGGGGTGTGGTAATTGAGAAGGCACCCCAATGCGTATGGTTATAGCGTGGGCAGTAAAGGTAAGTTGTAGTTTAGAAGCGTTTAAGAAGAGTGTGCAGGTTTTATGGATTCTTTGAGATAATTTGGATAGTTGTTATAAATGCATCTGTGAACTAAACAACATATTAATCTAAATTTTATTCTTGCAGTCACTGCGGTAGCCAATGAAGAGAACGAAGAATTGGTTTCATATCATGATGAGATCATGGAATATGAAAATAAGTGGCTAAATAATTTTGAATAAACTGCAGTTTTTGTATGCATGACTGAGGACAGTTTGCAAAAAGAGTATTACGGTAGTCAAGATGAGAGGAAATAAATTATTACAGAAGAAGTCGAGGGATTTTGTATGTACATATATTTACACATACATGTACAATATATAATAGCAACATTATAATATTATTACTACGCTATTTAAAAAAATGGTATATATATATGTGTGTGTATATCAAATTAACTTTTTTTTGCTCAAAGCAACAATTTGATTTGAAACAAGATAATTTTCAAGTTGCACTAATTCTACATTGATTTTATGGTTTTCATATATTCAGTATTTTTATAAAATAGGAGTGTAAAGTAATTATTAATTTAACTATGTTAGTAATGCATTTCAATTAATTTTAACATTAATAAAATAACGTCTTATAAATGAATCTATGATAAAAACAATAAACATTAAGTTCAAAACATGTAATTGTACAACGCGGTTCAAGAAAACGGTATTCTTTTTCATGAATAATGAATATGAGACTTGCGTGTAATATTGCATAACAGGCTGAAATAATAGAATTGAACAATAAAAACAATAATTTTCATAAATTGCGAGTTAAATAGCATAACAGTCTTAAACACACACAAGAAGAGAATGAGGATCAAAGAACATCCATCAGACAATCTCCTGTATTGATTCATGTTTTTAATTGTATTATTTTATCTCTAATAAATCCTTGAAAATTGTTAACGTGGAAGGATTCGTCCAAACTTCGATAGCATGTCGATTAAGGCAGTCATTTTAATTAAACCCGTAATTATTAGACTGTTGTGCTATTTAACCCGCTATGTACGATTTTATTCTAGTTTCATAGTTATTCCACCTGAAGAAGGAACAGTGTAATTTCCAAATGTCTTGTATAATAACATGTATTTTAATGTAATATTGATAGTTTTTACTTGGATATAAACTTAGATTTAACCGCAAATAAATAGATGTCAGAATTATACACGGTAACTTCAAAACTGCGTTTTAGATCCGTACTTTGTATAAGTTACAAATTTGAAATTGATAACGTTTTAATAATTTGATTGATTGATTACTTAATTGATTGGTAAATAAATAATTTAAATTTAAACAGTGAGTAGTTTTAATTTTACATACCTAACATGTTAAAGATTTCCAACATGTCAATCTATTTTAGTTCGTTTATTCTATATTTTATAGAAGATGTGTGTCCATTTGCTGTGTTTAGGGGAAATATAATGTATATAATACGTTTTTACTTTAATTTTTAATGTAATCTACTTCCTCATGGTTAAATATATTTCAAATATAATTATTATATTATAATCATTCGATATTTTATTTTTACATCTTGCTTTTTTTCAAATTTTAAATTATTTTCTCTATCGCTATTGGTTAATATATTATATTTATAGATATTATTTGGTATCTTTGTGCTATGACTTAAATAATTTTATTAATAAATCGATAACAATTCAATTGTTTATAATATTTCATGATATTTTTATATTTGTCTAAAGCGTTAAATTGAATGGGCAGTCTAGTGCTTAAAACAAATTTTATTTGTTCTGTTTTATTGATTTTTGGACATTTTTAATATTTAAAATACTTTATCAATTACATATATGTTGAAAGCTCTCTATATTATTTATTGAAGCAAAATTTGTTATTTTTCGGACATGAAAAAAACGATTTTTTATCGCCACGATTATAAAATTTCAAATGATTACGTCCTGTTTTCGATAAAAATGTTAGTATACATTTTGAATTAAACATAACTTATTCTATATCTATGGCCTTAGAACTTTATAAAGGCCTAAAAAATTCTATATTCTACTTTTATTTTATGAAAAGTTGATAGACTCATATATTTGTTATTATCACTTTTAAGTTATATATATATATATATGTTGATAGTGAACTTTTTGCACCACAAAGTTTATGTTTCGATAAAATTTTATGTACAACTGTTTATTTTTTATATCTGTTAATACAGCTGAATATTAATTTTCAGCTAATTGATGCTAATTCAATTAATTGATACCAATTTTGCGTTCTCAGCTGTTCACATCGCATCAATTAGAGAGTCATATTTGCACCTAATACATACCTACATACAGTATGTAACAGACTGCTATTAATCGTCTTGCCAGCTGTATGTATATTTAATGAAAAGATATTAAAAGGTTAAATGTAGATACCGTCATTAAAATACCGGCATTCTTGCTTGGATTATGAAATTTTTTGTTATAGTCTCCAGGCCTCTGCGTTTCTCTGAAAGGGGTTTACAATTAATGTTTTCTCATAGCAAACAAAATAATGTATACTTTAATATAGCTCTGGTAATTTGTAATAGTACTTGTTATATTATATTGTGTTTACCTTTATAAAACTATGAATATATTTTGTGCTTAGCATTTACACCTATTTGTTATAATGATTGGTTCAATATTTGATTATGCTTTTATAATCTTTTGTAATTTGAGGTCGATTTTATAATAGTACTAAAGCCTCTATGCTGAGCTGATATTTCTATTATAACGATGTGCACACTTAGACGACAGACTGATCCTGCTAATCACAACTTGATTACAAGCAATAAAATTCATTGTAAAAAGTATATCGTTCAAAAGTGCCCTTTCAGGACGTAGTTTGGTATGAATATAATAGCTTCAAAGCTAATTATGCGTGTAATTAGAAGTTTGTTGTATAGCTATTAGTTTCTTGCTTGCCGTTGTTTTCCATAAATTTTTTAGATGCCAATTTAAGAAATACTAAGAGAATTTATGCTGCTATAAAAGACATTATTATCAGTCTGAAAACTGTAATAGAGTTCTTTGTACAACATAGTTCATCTTATTTGATTCGGTAAATAAGTTATTTAAAAATTGAGTTTCACAGCCAGAAACAGTAATTAAAAAAACCTAAAAAACGCCTATAAACTCCAAATTACAACCTCCTACATCCATTATTCATCATTTTCTCCTATTTTTACTTAATTTTTAGGGGATTTCGTGGTGTTCCAGGGTTCCCTGGCGCGTACTATCCCAAAATTCAAACTAAAAAAATCAATTTTTTCAATTTTCACCCAAAAATCTATAATTTCAACCTTTGTTATCAAACTTTAAAAATGTTTAACAACTGTAGCATTTTGAACAATATTGATTTACATTTCTCAAAAATCACAACATTTCTCCAAATTGAGCTTGCATTTTTCACTAGAACTCTGTTGCCTATAGTTCTTTTGTATAAAATTTACTTATAATTTCGTCTTCGTCTCGTATTTCATATGCTGTAAGAGAAGTAGAGTTCACTATATAAACAATAAATATTTCATTTGTCCAATAACCAGTAAACTCCTTTTCAAAGTGACTCTTCCATTTATAATATATCCTAACGCGAGTACCAATATTAAGCTTAGGTTTGGTTGTTACAGTAGCATCTGCCGCTTCAGTTTCAGTTTGAATAGATATGTCTTTGGTGGCGTTAATTTAAGATATTTTTATGCTAGAGTGGATTTTGTTATTATAAAAATTAATA
>JAYRBW010045448.1:0-32317 GCA_036023295.1 Invenusta paracnida
CAAAAGTATTTTTTCTCATTATTTCTCATCAATAAGTCAATAGTAAGTAGCATTTCATTGGCTTATCAATCTAAATACAGTAGCAGTTTACTTTTTTTTATGAAAATGTTTATCAGTAATATTTTCTTTGTCACATAGTATTAATAGCTTACATTTTATGTATAGGTATATAGGTATGTAGCTGTTTAAGTAAAAACAGGTAGAAATCAATTTTGAGCGATTGAGGTAAAAATTGTATATTTGTGAACTGTTTGATAATGTATATTTGTACTAACAGGATCATAGCTAGATGATCTTAAGAAGGTCTGATGCAAACTATTTCAAATAGGAGCACACAGTATGATAAGGGCACATATGTAGTAGCAAAATCAATACATATTATATCATAGATTAGTCAGTGCATTGGTAATTATTAGTGATGCATTTTAAAAATATTTTTGACTCATTTTTCATCATTTAAAAAGGTATGATGGCAAAATGCCTGTAGGTACGGTCTGGCCTCACTGTAGTTACGACCCTGACTAATAAAAAATCGTCCCAGTTTTCTTAGAAGCCGTGTATAATATAATTTTCTGTAAATTAATTTGTATCAACTTACATTACTTCATGGTATTCAACTTACATTACTTCATGGTATTCAACTTGGATGTTGTGCTTAATATTCAGGATTGGCGTCAGTTCGTGAATGACCACCCTAGCAATGACGTCCTACTCGCCAACTGTCTCAACTCAGCCGCCTTTCTCACCTACTGCGGTGCAATGGACATTGACGAGCGACAACGATTCGCTGGCAAGTTACTGGACATCTGCTCAGCCAATCGGCTCGTGCGAAGCACTCAGCTAGTTTTTCGTGATGTACAATTGGTCGATTTTCTCTTTTCGCCTGTTGACGTTGGCGCTCTTGCTAAACTGCGTCTTCCACAGACTCAACTACAGCTGGAAAATGCTTGTTTCCTGGTAATGGAAGAGCATTGTAACTCTTGGCCTCTGCTTTCCGATGCCACCCGTTTGGCTGTCACTTGGCTTGAAAAGTATCTGGCTATGTATCCCCGTCTGACGGTTAAATACGACGATTTGAGAATGCAGTTGGAGACTTGTCTCTCAGATGGATCGATATTGATTATCACTGACTGTGATTCTCACCAGTTGGCTCGAGATCGAAGATTACGCACGGTAAATGTTGAGAGTTGGATAGAATTATTATTGAATATAAATATGTTATGCTTAGTTAGTTACATCATAATGTTTTATTTCTACATATCATTATATAGGTAGATAGATAATGCATACCTATCAATACAGTATATATACATGTATATGCTAATTGCATCATAGAACTTAATTTATATAATTACTAAACCTATATAATATTTGTTCTTAAATTATATTATATTTAAGTTGTTGTCTAATCTCCAATTTTGATGCATTAAATTTTATTATAGCGCTTTTTAATTTAGCTGTATTAATATTTAATATTTCTAATACTTAATAACGAAATCTTAATAGATCTATCTAAAAATACATATAATATGTATTTAGTATAATATTATAAAATTGTATATATTTTACTTATTAAATAAATTGGTATTTTGACTTTTCACATCGTCTGGCAATGTTTGGATTTAGATATATCCAAAATGAAACTATCTTTGTTGCCTCAGTTATAGCTTATATATATACATATTAGAGTCTACACGCAATCGACCGCCTCCCTCTCTGACACAGGTACTCGTGAACCAGCAACGCTTCATCCAGGGCCAGAGCCCTTTCAAGTTGATGATCGAGGAGCACGAGGTTGAATGTCAGCCCAGTTTCCGTCTCTTTTTGCACACCGCCGACCTGCCCTGTAGTATCCCCGCCTCACTCGCTGCATACACGAGCCTCGTCAAATTCTCACAGACACGCGCCTGTGTGGAGGAGGTCCTTCTCGACAGGTTCCTTCAGCTCGAAAAGGCTAGACTTGAGGCAGAGTGGGTGGAGACAGTAAGTGGTCCCTATGTTTTAATATTATATGGTATGTTTACATTTTTAATAGAGTTATTATTAGTATGTTAATATACAATTACACGATTATTTCTATGCAGCAACCTTTTTTTATTAATGTTTATTTAAAATGTTGATTATCTATTGTTAGCAAAATATACAAGTTTATAAAGTATTATACTATTAACTATACTGAAATATGCATAAAATGCATTTTTTTGTTTTGCCAAATATTCTTGTAGGTACTATTAAATAAAATATTATTAGTAACTATAGTTATGTAGATTTGACCATCAGTAGTATAGTTAGGCAAAATACAACATACCTCTTTAGAGATTTAGAGATGTTTGTTGTTTATCAGTCGCACTATTCTTTTCCCGACACGATTCTTTATTTTGTGTTTAATACTTCTATTTGAAATTGTTATCCTTATTTTTATGAAAAATATATACTAGTAGGTAATCTAAATAATATATAATTATGTTTGAATATTTTTTATATACAGTAATGCTTTCTTGATAATTGTAATATAGGTAACATGTAACTTATAAATAGTTTTTATTAATTGTTTAAATTCTTAGTAAAGTGAACTGAATTGAACTAACTGAATTACATTTATTACTATATTATTTGTTCTTTGATTAATGTGTTTTTTAAATTCGAATAATTTTAATTAAAATGTATCCATAATGTTATTTTATATATATGTACATATATTTAATGTGTAATATTATCTATTTTTAAACCTTCTAACTTCAAAAGAATAAAATTACACTTTTATGCTGTAGATATATGGGATGTATTTATTGCAATTAATTATAATTCATA
This sequence comes from Invenusta paracnida, assembly GCA_036023295.1. Classification (NCBI taxonomy): domain Eukaryota; kingdom Metazoa; phylum Platyhelminthes; order Proseriata; family Coelogynoporidae; genus Invenusta; species Invenusta paracnida. Next base: position 2,812 of record JAYRBW010045448.1, read on the forward strand.
TTTCATATGTAATTTATCCAGATCGCTGATAAATTATCGAATCTTCGACATATTTGCACCTTGGAAGAACAATTAGTGGACCATTTGAGTAGCGGGAAGCGGCTCATGAACGATCTTCAATTAACCAGGAAACTCAATGAACTCAAGAAACAGCATGATGAGGCTCTAGAGAGGTATGGTATAAGATTAACCAACATTTTAAATCGTATTCATTATTATTTTACGTATGAATATAGTAATATTATAAATATATTGTATAACACAAATATGAAAACATTACACTATTAGCCTGATTTAATCTATAATCAGTTTTATTACAGTTCATATGCAAATGCATTATAACATTATAATTTCCTAATATTGATTAGAATAACTTCATATTTTAATATATGTTTATGATTGTAATTCAATTTTTGATAATTTATTAATGCTGAGCTGCGATTGGTCAGTGCATTCTCAAATCTGAATGGTTAAAGAGAGGCAAGGGACAGGTATTTATCAGAAATATGCCTGTATATAATTCGCCTATAAGAATTATTTGGAATGTCATTGTTAGTAACATAATATTAATTTAGAAAAGGATATCCTAGATTAGAACGAGCAACTTTGATTACAAGTCTGAATATTGTCTTTAATATGATTGTTAGAATAACAAATCGATAAATATCGATAAAAGAGATGCAACAGTAAATGAGTTCAATCATTCTTAAACTGGATAAACTAAATTATGTTTAGTAATTTTCTTTACAATATAAGAGAATTTTATAATATGTCTCTGATTTAGGCTGCAAGCGAATAGCAATCTAGTTTTAAATTAGCCGCTATATACTCCTAATCAGTAAGCATTCTCTACTTAACACCGTCTTATGGACTTATAGACACGTGTATTAAGAGATTGTAAACATCTCTCTTTCCCATTTTTTTCAGTCAATCTCGCTTGCAGAATGCTGAGATGGTGGTCCTCAAAGCTCGCGAGAATTATCGACCAATTGCAGCTCGTGGATCCGTCTGCTTCGATGCCTGTCACTACATGCGCACCATTAATCCCTTCTATCTCTTCTCTTTTCAACAATTCCTTGACATCTTCGATACAGCCATCCAGTACTCAGACAGGTGCGTTAGTTATATTTAGTTAACGAATTAAAAAAAACATGTATTTTATATTATTTCTTACTATTAAATAAAAGTGTATGTATTATTCTACTATTAATAAAACTTTATACAACCATGTCATATAGAGTTATCATTGTCTAATTTGCTACTTAAAAATAGTATTATCCTAAATTAAAGAATACTCGAAAAACACCAGTTCCACTGATTCATTTATTACTATTTTTTGTTTTGACATATTATCACCTATCTTTTTATATTTCGCTACTAAGCACTGTTGTATTAATAACTGGTGTCATTTAGCGTACGATTTTTAAAACAAAGGTAATATGTTGTTGGATAATATCACTATTAAATAAAGCTGTGAAATAGTTATATTTGTATTCGCTTAAAATCCTTTACTTTGCTACTATTTGTTATTTAAAAATATAAATTTGTGATACACATATCGATTATGATTATTATTGAATATCTCTTATAATTTATATTTGCAGGATATAAATTACAAATAATATATTGACAATACCATGCTTTTCAGCATTTAATCTGTCTAAATATTCATGCTTTAGTCAGTTTACATTATGCTTATGTTATTATTTACTTCTACTGTACTGGTATAATTTTTATTGTTATACTAAGATCTATTCTAAAAGTCTATAAACTTTATCCTACATAAAATATTAAACCTGTTGATATCATTTGATTATGCTAGTATACTCTTACTCTCAGGTAATCTATTATCGCATTTAACTTTCTTATATAATTATACAAATTAAAAATGTATTTAGTAATGTGTGACTATAGTTAAAAATATATTTCATACATTTATAGAAAATATATTTGTTTAATAGTTTTACTATAGCTTATTAACTAATGAAATAAACATTATATTTATAAACATTTCATATTTAAAAATAATAATAGGAAATTTTACACGCATACATTTTGCAATGAAAATTTTCAGAGATGATGACATAATCAATGCTGGAAAAAGCAAAGTGGACAGGTAACGCACGCATTAATGATCAGGGAACTCTTTTTGTGTTCCTTGGATTTCCTCTATTCACAACTGACACCGTATTACATCACTTTTAACTATATTAAAAATTGTAGTAAACTTGTATGAAAGCTGTATATTGAGTTAGAACAATATTTTCAGAAATTTGAATGATACACATTGTATAAATGTAATTGAATATTTAGAATTATAATAAAAAACTATTTATATGTTTATTCGGAATTACGTGATTATTGATTATTGATTATAACATTTATTGTTTATAATGGTATATTATCAATATAAAAATTATATATGAAATAATAAATTGAAAAATCAAAAAGTATTTACGAACAGTTATCTTTTCTGCGATCTGTCTAAAAATAATTCATTATGACCATTATAGGGTAACCGAGGAACTATTATTTAAGGTTGCACTGACACTTTCACATATTGTATATATTTGAAAGTATTTAGAAAAAGTAAGCAGTACACAATATTTCTTTCTAAATACCTTTGTACTGTCAGCTTAGGTTCATCAGTATTGCATGTCCAGGACACTCTTATTTTAACTAACACATGGCTATATTTTGTATACATTTTTGATTTATATAAATTATGTAAATTGGTGCACATACATTTTTTTTATTTTAATTAAAATTATAAAAATTTACAAGTAAATATATAGGAAATTCACGATCCCCAGATATGATTTTTTTCAAGTGACGAACCCTTTTGAAAATATTAATTTATAGAGATAATAATTGTACTGTTTATTTAGTTCATAAGGTGCAGCTTTTAAAGGAGATATAGACATGCATAACTGACGTGCTAAACATTGTCTTAAGATTAATGATTTTTATATTAATTACTAATTCATTTTCATGAAGATTTTTTTATGAATTTTTTTATGTGTGAACTATTTTGTGGACTGTTATGTATGGGCTGTTTTTTGCAGAATTGATTTTTGATACATAATAATATAGAAATGATGAATCTTCTTAAATTTTATTTGAAATGTATTGCTTTATTTTCTATTTTTGAATTGATTTTTAATATAATATCTACTTGAAACTGGACATATCTTCTTATCTCAATGTATGTCATACTAACAGGGCTTCAACAAAAGCGGTTATCGATCGATTGACATTCGCCAGTTATCAACACACAGCCAGAGCACTGTTGGATCAAGATCGGCTTATTTATAGTCTTCTCTTGGCCCTTGAGGTAGGAAGTATTGCTTTTTAATGGTTGAATAATTCTATGATATTTTCAGTAGAAATTAATTGATTAACACAAAGTTTATAAAGTAAAATAAACGTCTATGATATACCACATCGCTAACGCAATGTATTGACTAGTTAACTCACATTTTTGTAATTCATATGTGTTCTAAAACATTATATTTAATCAATATTTTTGCAATTGTGATATATAGATATATTGATTGATACACACAACAACTGTAAGTCTTATTGCATATAATTGCGAGCAGAGTGCATTTTATTGTGTTCATTTCCATGTACACGTTTTTCAATTTATGTACATTTTATAAAATGATGACCATGTATATAGTGAACATGTCGATGAACATGTCGATCAAACATTTATTATAGATGTTCAAGAAATATTACGAAGACCATAAAAATATTTGAAAATGAAATAATCACCTTTGTCTATTTGAGAAATCATATCGAACTCAGTTTATCGGATTTATCGTGTTTTACAATTTCAGATATTTTTCATTATTATAATGTTATTATTATAATACGCTTCAGTTTAACATAAGAATGGTTCATTATAATGCTTTATACTTATTGTGAGCTATTTTATATTGAATAATGATTGTGTATGTATTTTGAAATTTCTAAGCGTATGGTTCAACCGGTACATTCATTCAAAGTTCTTCATATAATATGTACATATTCAAATTCCAAATAATGATTAATTATACAAATATAATTTTAAATGAATGGGTGTTCAATAATTAATAACTAATCAATATTAATGCCATGCCATAGTTACATTTAAATAGACTAACTAAATAGCGAATTCTTTTAAAAGTTGTACGTACTATGTAAGTGTTAATATTTAATACAATAATATGTTTTTTTAAATATTACTATTCATGACTAAATACTACTATAAATAATCATATTTATCCGTTTCATTTTTTCAGACAATTTAATAATTAGGGTTAATGTATTTATAGTTTCTTCAGTCTGCATATTACAACTTTATGCTGTTATGGATACTTAGATAATCCACTATTTTATCTGCTGTGTACAGGTTTGTGACTCCCAAGACCAGGTGAATGTTGGAGAACGCGAGTTCATTATCTCCCCACAATTTGCCCAAGCTGTCATGATTGCACACAAGGCTGCTGGAACCAGTGGAGGAACAGACATTTCCCCAACCAAATCCTACGAGACTCGCTTTCTTCAAAGCAAGAAGTCTTTTGATTGGATGCTTGAGGAGGCTTTCTCCAACCTGCAGATCCTTGCCGCTTACTTTGAATGGTTTCAAGAGATGTTCGAGCGAATGTCACGTGATGGAAGGTAAGTTGATTGGTTGGTGCACTTGAGTTGTCTGCGTGCAATACCGTGTTATTAATTGATGTACCCATCCTACGCATTTGATTGTCTGTTATAAATAGACTATACATATTTATAAGTAAATTGCAAATTTTAACAAATAATTAATCTTTTGTGATGTCGTTGTACTCTATACAAAAAAAGATATATACGCATATACACATATATGTAGGTACATATATACGCTAAATTATATTTTTTGTTTGCATGATATTAAAGTGTTTTTATAATATTATTGTGGATCAGGCATCTATATATACATATACATAATATTAAAATGAACTGTTTTTAACTGCAAAAACATATATTTAGCTTGTTATATTACTTATGATATTAAAGTAGTGACATCAAATTCTAACAATAATGACCTAAACGTTGTACCTATGTAGAATTATGCAGTAAAATTGAATAAATACTGCAAGTAATTTTAATACTTTTTAAATCTGTTTACCAATACATATATATACATACATACATATAGTACATATATATGTATATGTATATCTGCCGACTTATATTTTATAACGATATAATATTTTCAGAATTATTTTTTGTTATTGTATTACTACGGTTTTTTATGTAGGTATTTATTATTGTATTTATGTTTAATAATTTTACCACACATTCTAAATCTGTGTGGTCACTTATTATTAATGCGCCAATAATTTGTTGTCAAAATTATATAAAATAAGCAATGTGTTGTTAACTAAAAATATGCCTTATACTTATTTAAAATTATGTTGCTATATTTAACTTATCTGAATTTTTATTATGGTTTAATTTTAACTAACGTATTTTATCATGTTTTTATATTATAATTGTCCCAATATATTTATAAAATTATTATTCTACAAATAGTTTATTTTTTATATATAAAATCAATTTATTTTTACTAATATTTATTCACTTTTAACTTATTATGTATATACTACTTTATCTTTGCTTTTATTAACGCTTTGAATCATCATATTTGACTATTTTTGTCCTAAACAGGAGGTTTGTTAGTAATAATTCTGTGTATATGTACATATATTTGTACGCAAAATGTTTAAACTTTCCAGTTTATAATGTTTATATTATTATTTTTTTAATTTGGTTTCATTGAATTATATTTGTCAACAATATAATTATTATGTTATTCTAACATTTATAATTTTCTAAATTAATACACCCAACTTTTATTTATCAGTATACTTATTTGACTTTTTGAAGTGGCTTACCGTCTCTACAGAAAAAGTTTGTTCTTAATTTAATTGTTTTCCTTATTCTTAGTTCTCTAGTTTTAATTTTCAGATTCCTCTTGATAATATCTAATAATTAATCAGTTACTAACTGAAGTTATTACTGCACAGGTATTCTTGATAAAATTAATTAAGATAATTAAGTTTAATAATATTAAAATCACCAGTTTTTGAAACTTTATTTCTGACATTTAAAAAAAATGCTTTCAATTTCTTTAACATGAAGTTTGGGAAGAGATCTGATGAGGTATTTGATGAAAAATTATTGTTTTTGTGTTTTGTATAATAGACTGGCATTATTGTTTCTAGTAATATTTCAGTAGTTTTTATACAATATTAAAAGTTGATAAAGTGTACAATAAAGGAAAAATTTACTATTTTAGTATTTGATATACTCGTATGTATCATTTATTTAGCAGTTAGATATAAATAAATCTAATATAATAAATTCTGTTCTTATCAACTAATAGAATAGTTTTAAGAATAGTAAAGCCACTGTTAATAATGTTTTTATAAATTTTAAATATATATATATTTTAATTAATACACGAGTGTAATTTGATAAAACTCATTATTTAAATATCATTTATTTTTTAGTAATTTTATCTGTATTTATTTTATGTATAATATTATATCAAACCTTTGAGAATTACGTAATATAAACTTATTCAATTGTTAAGTTACACCATCCTTACGACAATATTATATCTGAAAATATTATGTATTTCTCTATTATTTGCTATTATAATTGTATGTATTACGTAAATAAACATTGTATATTTAAACATAAATTAAAACAATAAAAGTGATCAGTTGAACTAAATCTTTAATAATTAAAAATGTATATACTGATTTATATAGAAATAAAGTTTACGTTGAACTTTTAATTAATTTCTTCGCCTCATATGTGGTCTATAATATTAAGACGATACATTTCCTTTTTGTACTCTTACCTCATCTTTTTCATAAATTTACATTCCCATTCCCTTCCCGTTTATTTTCTTTTCTAATTCTTCCCATTATAAATCTCGAATGTGTACAGTAGTTTTATTCTGTTTTATGAAGTAGATCATGTGTTTTTTTAGGTGATTAGTATAATAAAGTCCCAAATGTTTTGTAACCTGTAATACTGTCTGTCTTTGTGTGTAGCAGTTTTTCGATTTATAGTTTTGAAGAAAAATCTTATTAATTTGAATTTATCTTGAAGAATAGTTTTGTATTTTTTTGTACTATTAATTAAAAATTTATTATGTTTTTATAATTTTCCAGGAAAGTTTATATTAGGAAAGATTTTTCCTGATATATAGACTAAATTTTATAATTAAATATATATATATATATTGTTTTCAAAATGTATCCGTAAAATATTAAAAGATTACAAAAAGTTGTGTTCAACTATTTATTAAAATAGATAATGTATTTCTAAATAGTAACAATTGGATTTTAAAGGCATTATATTATATAAAAATATTGTTACTATTATATGTATATTGTTATACTATCATAATATTTAAATATTTTCTAATGTATATATTGTATATATTGTATATGAAAGAAATATTTTTGCATATAACAATTTGCATCGTAACTTTTAATAGTTGAGTATTTTTAAACTTCGTTATCTATTCTCGATATTTTATTTAAAAGCGTTGGTTTCGTTTCTAAATAAAATGACCCTAAAATTGATTTTTTTAAAACGATCATGCATATATACGATAAGCAGAACAGAGTACTGATAAGCAGTTTTCTTACTGACTAGTTCACACAATGAGTTATTTTTTACTAATTTAAAGAGTTACTATTATGAATTTAAGTTATGCGGTTAGGATATTTGGTGACTATTGCATTATTGAATGATTATTTAACACAAAGAATTCTGTCTTTACTAATGCGTATGATTTTGACTGAATGTCGTCTTCAGAGAAACTCAATGGCGCAATCTTGTTGAAAATGAACTCCCCGAGTCAGCGTCTCTGCCCGACAAAGCTGATGAGATCTTTACCCCGGTCCAGAGATTGTGCATTTGTCGAGCCGTTCGACCTGACAGACTAATGCAATTTGTTCATGCCTTTATTGGAACTGTCTTGGGAAAGCGTTACACAAGTAAGTTATATTCATCTAGAATTGCATGCAAATTATTGTTTCGTTTAACTGTATTTTATGTACAGAATATTTATTATTAACAACATTTATTAATAATTTGGTTTATTTGGTTAATTTTTGAAATATTTGCTATTTTTAATGAGAATTCTATATATATGATATTAATATTAATATTTTTTGCATTTGTCTTTTCATATACATGAGTATGTTTTTTATGTAACATACACAAATGGATTGTTTCGAATATATAAAGGAAATATAATTGATACATTAATAAATAAAAACTCCAAGAGCATGATGACGATTGTTATCTTATTTGAATTACGTAGATACCCTTTTATCATTGGTAAATGTATAAATATAAAATTATTTAATTGTATTGATATGCATTAGTTAATTTTAAAATATTATATATAGCGTATTTAAGCTCTTATTTCTGTGAACACTTTTTTAAACACTATATATGTATATTATATATTATTGCATAATGTATACAATTATGACAAGTTTTATGATGTATATTATCGCAATACTCAACATTATTTGACTTTCATAATTTTAAGGCGATTTGGCCCCGGATCTCTCTGCTGCAATGAAATCTGGCCCACAGTCCATACCTTTGTTGATTCTTTATAAATCAGAAGTGGGGACAGCAAGTCGCATATTTGTTGAATTGGCCAATCGGCGCCATCAGAATTATACTATCTTTCAGGTATTTGTCACATTTGATTTTTAAAACAAATAAATTTGCACACAAATATATTGTTGTAAAGGTCAAACTTGTTTACCGTTTCGAGATGCTTAGACTAAAGTATATTTTTTAGTCGTAATAATTTGGTTAGCATGTGCAATTCATTTAATTTACATGATTTTATATTGTTAATTTTAATATGTATTTTTTGAAATAACTGCAACAGGTTCAATAGTTTACACAAAGTTTACAATTTTCAAAAATATAAATTTTATTATGTTGATAATGTTTTTATGTTTTACAATTTATTATTTGAACATTTCATTATTTACGATTTTTATAAAAAATGTTTACGTACTTGAGTTACGTTAGAGCTAAGTTTATGTAAAACCAAAACACAAATTATCGGATATTAAAATAGTGATTCCTTTCTTAGAAAATATTTGATCATTTTATTAGTGTCTACATTAATAATTTAAAACTGCAAAAAATATAGTTTACAGGCTATTTATGTTTAATATATTGATTTTGTATTTAAAATGTGTCAAATATCTATTTTGAAGAAATTTTTCTACATATCTGTTGTCATATAAAATAATTAGTAATTAATTATACATATATACAGATTTATCTACACATATTCCATCCTATAATAAACTTAATGTAAATTTCTCTTCCAAGCTCCTATCGTAAATATTCTTATGATAACGCTTTTGACATACCTCTCTGTTATCTATACGGGTCATTCAAAATGTTTGTTTTAATTATTAGATGAATTCGCAATGGGTTTCAAATTAGTTTTTGTCAACGAATCGTTTTAAAAAGCCTAATTTTTAAATGATCAATTATTTAATGGCCCTGTATAACTTCTCACGCCTTTCTCACAACGCAGGTGAACGACGCAACCAGTCAAACGGAACGGAATGCCAAGCGAGCCATTCAGCGCGCCATCCAAGAGGGTTCCTGGGTTCTGTTACAGGCGGTCAGCACTGCTCCCAATATCATGATCGCAGCAGCCAGTTTCGTGGCAGAACATGTGGCCTCCTCGGGGGAACATCTGGAAGCTGGATTCAGGTGTTTCATGTCCGCTGAGATGACCGGAGATCTGCCCCTTAGTATCGTTCAGGTGAGAGCTTGGTTATTGGCGAAGAAGAGGAGAGGAATTTTATTTTTGAATCGTTGTTATAGTTCAACTAGAGATTTGTATATCCTTACAAAAATGGTAGGTATCTCAGTTATATTAGCAAGTTTTGAAGCTTCTTAGACGCATAAACGAGTTTAAAGTTAATTAATTTACATCTCAAAAATACATTTTATGAACATCGACGACTTCAATAGTTTCATTTATTAAGAGAATAGAGTTATAATTTTAGCTTGAAATTGATTTTAAATTTTAAATTTCCAAAAATAGAATAAATTACAATTACAAAACTTCTCACCTAGGAAAGGGTAATACTAAATTAATTGTATAAACTTTGGATATCAACGTCTTTTTTTAATATTTAAACTTCAAAATGATTTATTTGAACCTTGCTTATTATTCCCTGTATTATTTAATTTGATATTTGTAGTTTCTCACAACAAAGTCATTTAGTTCTTCTTCATCTTATGATTTCAAAATTATGGCAACTAAAATCCGCAATAAACAAATCAAATTAAAATAATTCTTTTGGTAGTAATAAACAACAACAATACGAAAAATGTATGTAGCAACAATTCTTTTATTCTATGACAGTCTTCGACACGCGTGGTACTGGATGGTCCCCACTACGTGAAAGAGAACTTAATTCGCTCCTTCACTCGCGTGGACAACGACCTTCTCAAAGCTTCCTCACGGTCTGAGTTTCCGGCCGCGCTCCACAATCTCTTCCTCATGCATGCCATATTGCGACTTCGGAGCCGCTATCCGCTCACAGGATGGAGCCGAGCAAAGGATCTAGTTCTACTGGGCGATGAGGAGCTGGAGGAAGCTATCAAGGTGGTTGTGGCGGAGATGGGAGATCATCTCACATCGGTGGGCCTTGATAACACCGAGATCAACCGGGGAACGTCCTGGCAGGGGATTAAATACCTACTCTCAGAGGTAAGGAGAAGGATTTTCGTGTATCCAAGTGCCACAATGAATGGTAAAGTTAATTAATAAAGCATGCTAAAAAGTAACTGCAAGTCAACAAACAAAATAAAATGCGACTTTTTATTGATGTACCGATGAGTAACATTTTTCCCTTTTATGCATAGGTGATAATTAATCTAAGAAAAGCAAATTGAATATAGAATATATCTAAATTATTGAATTTGTTCTTTTTCTTCAATCTAGTTAGGCAATCATTAGAGATAAAATTATTGACTCTCTTACACGAAAAATGAATAACTACTTTATTAATATCTTTTATTTGATTCATATTTGATTGATATATACTATTCGGTATCTACATTTCTATTTAAATATGCCTTACAAAGTATTAGCTAATTATATTTGAAACAAATAGCCTATACTCTGCTTTAAGGTGTATATTTATATTAAGCTTATTGTATTATTTTTGGCAATCAGTAGTATATATATTTGATATATAACATATTTACAAAACTCTTAATTATCTATTTCAAACTTATGTGTCTCTGAAATTTATAGACACTAATATTATTACTTTGATTTTGATACCTATTATGTATTGCACTGATATATTGATAATTTTTTTAAATAGAAAAAGAAAGAAAAAGTATGATTTTTTTCCTTAAAACTAATAATATAAATACAGTTTAATAAATATTTCAAAGCACCGTGTTTTCATACTACCACTCTCAGTAAAATCTACGAGAGGTCTAAGAACTTTTTTTCTAATAAAACCTGGATTTTTTTTCTATTTATCCATTTATTTCCTACTTTATTCTTTATGTTGCTTTTTATTACTTTTAATCCATAAGTATGTATCACTTGAATTACGTAATATTTTACTATGATATCATGTTAATATTAATATTAACTCATTATATTTTATTATTATTATTATTTTAAATTTATAATAATTATATTTTCATAAGTCTTGCAAAATTGTTAATTTAATTTTTAATTAATTATCGTAAAAATATTATTAACCTTTTCTCGTTTTTTGTTTATTCCTTTTAATTATGTATTTCTCGCGTGTATTTCTTCTTAATCTGATTTATTTGGATTAATTCGTTATTACTATTTGATCTTTTGAAATCTTTTATTTGCCTCTTTTATTTGAATTTCACATGTCCTAAATGCGTTTTTGTTATTATTCACGAACGTTCTCCTCTTTTGGCCAGATTGTCTACGGTAACAACATGTCCGATCCGGCTGATCAACTCACACTTGGCGCCATAATTGATTATTGGTTGTCTCCTAATTCTGTCAAGAAAGACTTTGAAATTGCAAAATGTAAGCTTGTGTCATTAATTTATGAAATTTCTGTCTATTTTATAATTATATTAATAGTTTTTCACAATTTTAACAACATTTTCAGTGAAATACAAGACCCCGAGTACATTTTTCAATCAGAATATTCGGATCGGAGCTATTAACCTAGCTTTGGAGGCTATTCCTCCCTACTTTTTGGACTGCTCAGAAGCTTGCCATATCCACCCTACAGCTGAGGTAAATAATATATATATATAAATGTATTAGTTTATTACTAACACTAGTATAATTTTTTAGGAAATTTGTATTAAATTTTTGTATTGACTTATCATACAATTTCTGTGTATTGTAAATGGGTTGGTAACCGTCTTACTTTATGAGGTTAGTATAGTTTTATGCCATTATTTTTACTCTTTGCTGTATTTTTGAATGTATTTTTATCAAAATTCTAACACAATCATCTAACCATTACTAAGAATTAGTTACCACTTTTAGTTCATTTTTTATAGTAAATTGAAATTGTTGACTGCTATATAACGAGTATTTCAAATACAACTTTGTAAAAATTAAATTAAAATAATTTCAATAAAGTATACATACAGTAATTTTGGGTGTAATAGATAAAATTACATAAATAAATAATACGTAACTAATAATTAAAATAAGAAATAAGAATAATTAAATACATTGAACGCAGCAAGTAAAACATCAGAACAAAATCAATAAGAAAAATTGGGATAATCAGTAAATATAGCAGAATTATGTTTTCCTATTAGAATTAATTGTAATAAATTTTATTTTATTTAGCAAATTACTAGATTTTTCTAGTAATAATTCTATTTTTCACTTTCCATATAATTATTCAAGCGTTTTATTTAGTGACATAATAATAACGTTTTACTTTAAATACATTTTTCTTATTGTGAATGTTTCTTCTTAGTAGATCGGTAGTATATCATTGTGTTATTTAGCTATAATGGTCAAGCCCCCTAACATATTATGTATATTTTATAATATCAAGAATTTAAAATATAATAAATACATCGAAGTCTGTTATATATCTGTAAAATATGTAATGGTTCAATTGTGTCCAATATGTTTGGTTATAATTGTGTGTTTTTCTAAATTACAATGTTTGTATTATTTTGATTACATGCTACTAATTTTTTAAGAAAGTCAAGTTTATTTTGAATTGTAGATACATTTTCACGCTTATTGATTGTGTATGAAGTTCGATACTACATTATTCCTGCTTGAAAACTTTATACAGAATGTATTAAAAATTACAGATGGAAATATGGTCTATTTTATGAATTTTGTTTGTGATAAATTACAAATTCAGTTTTAAATATTCTTAATATTTGCTCATTGATCTATAGCACAAGTATCTATCTAAAAACTAGTCATTTTCACACTCGTAAGAACTTAAAAAATACACACTGTATACTCTGTTAATAACAAATCTGTATTGTATCTGTAAATTTATACAGTTGAGTCTATTTAATTACATAGTTTTCCAAATCCTTTCACACCTATTATTTCGTATATTCCGTTATCCCAATTTGAAGGAGTCCTCATTGTCAGGGGTTGCAGACCCACCCCCTCTAGCAGCGGAGTCGAGCACACTTTATGGTTCTGCTCCTACTACACCGAAACTGGTCATTATATATATATATAGCATACTTATACTATAGTATATCGTTATCTTTTTATTGTGTGTATCACAGTCTGGTCTTTTATTTCACACAACACTCTCCTATATACATTGGGCTGCTCTGAAGTTGTAACCGAATACCTTCTTGAGTTTACTTTGATCATATTTCTTCTATTTTTGTGTTTTGAGCGCACGTTTCCTTGTTTGCATTTGTCGTATGTATATATAACTATTTCATGATTGTCATTCTTATTTGAATGTGTGGTTGGTTTCGGCAATTTTTATACACCTTTACTTTGTATTATGCTGTTGCTCCTGCAGTTTTCAGAATTGACTGATATTTATTGAATGAAATTATTTTTCAACACGTTTTTTTTGTTTCATACTATGTGTTATATATTTTTTTTCATGAAATTGCTTTTGAAATTCCATTTCATATCATTTAAATCAAATTTTCCATTTTTGCACTTACGAGTATATCATTTTTTAAATGTTCTATTTATTATATATATTATTTTATAGAGATAACATGTTGTGCTTCTTTGAATATGTGAATGTATTTATTGTGCAAATTTGTGTACAAATAAAATAAGTAAAATACTGTTTGCTATATTAGTATATTAGCGTTTCGTTATTATCAGAAAATAGAATATTTTTCGGTATCTTCTAATTAAGATCAATAAAGATACAATATTATAATAATGCAGGAGGGCTATATAATTATAATTGTTAAATAGCCCTGATAATGTTCCAGCAGAAGTCATAATACAAACATATTATTATTATAATGAAAATAACTTCGAAGTAACAATGATCTATAATATCTATAAAAGATATCATCTTTGTTTAATATTCTGTTTATAAATTGTTGAAAGAATCCGGTGACCTTTGTTTAAGAAACGTTTGATATTGGTCATACGCTTATTATTGTTTGCATATACTTCATGCAAATGGTTCATCAAATATACATTAAAATATATAAGTATGCCATTTTAAAACCGTCCTATATAAATAATACGTATACACCATTCTTTAAAAATTTGTCTATATAATAGTATTTGATTTGTGATTGATACCAATTTATACGTAAATAATAATCATTGATTTATTGTATAGTAAGAAATTAATGCCATTACAATATTGAACATTTTAAAGATTACAAAGATTGAGACATGATAGTTTATAGTTTATATAATTACCTTTCATACGTCGTATTAATCATACTATTTCTTAATTTAGTACTGATTTATTTTACATGTTTGTCTCATTTTTTTCTGTGTATTGAGAAACATTTGCATGTATTTTTTACCTTCAATTATAATAAAAAATATATTTATAAATAATATGAGATTCTCACGCTACTGAGAGTTACATTATAATGAAATATATTTGAAAGGGTCGCAAATTGTGACAGTAATACATTTATCCTTTAATCTGAAGCTTATTTGGGTAGTTGATTTCACTATTGTGTCCACTCTTTAATAATTATTCTCATTATTATATTATTGTTAATCTCTCCATTTTATTTGGGATTTTTACTTTTGTTTTAAACAGTTTTTCTACCTATGTCTCGATTTTTTGTGTAATTAATTCAATTTTTTCAAATCCTTAAATTCTATTTTTATAAATCAAAAAAACATTCCAAATCATATTGAATAGCCGGGGAGAAATATAGATTTGTGTCCTTTATTTTATTTAACTTGGCTTTTTTCTTGCGCACGTATGCGCCATGTGTATGCATATATTTCAGATCCCAATTTCTGTCAACCGAAATATCAACGAAGTAATCTATGTTGAATTCGGGAATATGGGGATCACTCCTCTGGCACCAAAACACAAAATGGCTTACATCATCCCATATCTGGTTCTTATAACATGATAATTAAACATTATATATATATCGTCAGTTATATATATATATATATATTATTTATATACGCGGAATATATATGATGTAGTATTGACTTTTAGCGCCAAAATTATCGACAATTAGAATCATTTTATATACCATACATATAACAGACAGCATCATCTTTAGTATTTAATATTTTACCTATTAATATATTTAATATGGTGATTTAAATATATTACAGAGTTTGATTAATTAATTATTTACTGATCCATTTGGTGAAAATTTAAAAATATTTAAAAGTAATTATTTGTATTTCCATAATGTATTATACTTTTTATAAACTTTTAATTTCATTTTTAGTTTTTCATCAATACTATTAGGTATGAGCCATTTTTAAATATAATAAAATGAATGATATCAGTCGAATTAAAAAATATGGTATACAATTTGAAAATCATTGAAAGTTTTATAATTTATAATATATTATATATGTACACAATTTTAAACCAATATTTGTGAATATAATCATAACATATTAAGGTAATAGTATATCTGTATCTTGTACTTTATGTTAAAATGACAGAAATTATGAAGATTTTGTATAGCCATACTGTGGTATTGGTGGCAGGAGAGGTATCGGTAGTTTTAAAAATGTAAAATTAATTAAAAATGATTGATTACTTGAATATTGAAACATGTTATCAATAACTTTTGTTAATATTACATTTTCCAGAAAAATGTTTTACAATGTTGTAAAATTATTTAAAATATGCTTAATCATGACTCAATATGTATTTATTTGTATAGATTGTAGTATATTGTTAAACTCTTGATATTTTAATTTTATTTTACAACATTGGAAAACTATTTTTTTATGGAATATTGTATTTGTGAATATTTGAGTATATATGTACATTGTATATTAGTGAATCACAGACTTTTCTCAATATAGCTTAGTTAAAAGCATTTTAGAGCAAACATATTTGCTGCCAAACTTACTAAAGTTTTAAAAGGCAGCACACATTAAATTTTCTGCAAAATAGACAATATTTGAAATATTTAAAAAATGTTACAGTAAAAATTTCTCAATGTAAACTTTATGAACACATATTAATCATATTTTCTATTCTTTTTCACGTTATTTATGCATATCTGTGATTTACCAATATCGTACGACTTGCGCGAGCGAGCGCTGAGCATAATATCTTCTAGATTGCTTAAATCTTGTATTTTTCTTTCTTTGCTATCATGCCTTTCTTTGCTATCATAATTATTTCAAATAATCTCATCATATTGGTTTTTTTAATATTATATTAATGATTTCATTGTTTTACAATAGTACTCATATTAAGAAAATATTTATAAAAGTTGCACTATATTAGTATATGCAATATTCTTTTTAGTAGTTAATATAATTTTGTCTTAGCTTTAAACAATCCACATATATTTCAGTTATTTAGGAATTAAGTTAACGTATATGAAAATTTATTATATAGCCTTTTGTGCTTCCATTATACTATTCTATATTATATATTTTTGTTGCCTATGTATTTTTTGCATATAATATCACTTTTAGTCTATTTAAAAAAGTTTATTTCAGCCTTTTATTTATATTTTCTTGTCTTTTTCTTTCACACTTTCTGTTTTGCAGTTGGTTAAACTCTTTTGATTGTTTTGCGTGATTGACTTTAATTAGACAATCAATTTAATACACGAGTATCTTCATATGTCTTATATGTTTATTTGTAGTGAATACTATTCATTTTATTGTTCGTATTTTTATAAACATACTTTTAAAAAATGTTATGCATTGATTTAAGATATTATAAATAGAATATGTCATTAATTTATCGAAAATCTTTATTTTAATGCTTTAAATAAACAAATAAATAATACTTTTATGTTTTGAGACATTATACTCTTATAAATCAATAAAGGATATACAAAGCAAGAATTTTAGATGGCATATTAATATCTCTGGACGTTTCGTATGTCTTCGTCAACAGATTATTGAATACTTTAACCATGTAATTAATATTATTATTTATTTTCACGGTATCAAATATTAGCAAAAATCAGCTAACTATATATACAGTTTCTTATTTATTGCTTTTGTTTATTTCTGCTGATCTGCAATAATGGCTTAGAATATTAGCCAATTTCCCTTTAGTGTGTTGTTAGTTCAATACTGCTTGTAGTTTATACATATAGTTGACTTTTTACAACACTGATTATAATTGGTTCTAGTTACCTGTAATCTGTTAAAGAGTCTTGCCAAATGTTCACAGTTTGAAAAATATGTATATATTCATTAATAGTCTTGCCTTATTGTCTATTTTATAAATTGTTTATAAATAAATGTAATTTACTAATTAATTAATTTAATTTAAATATATTAAGTTTTTTATTAAATGACATATAAGTGAAATAATTACAAGACTATAACTATTAATTATATTGAGAATATTTAAATAATTGTTTCGATTTAATAGAATTTAAAAGAAATACTATTTTTTAAACGTACGGAATGCCTAATTATTTAATTTTTATATTATACAGATTTTGATTATTTTTTTGAATAAGTAATAATATATGCATATAATATGTAGTATATTTATTTACTTTAATAATATGTTTTCTTATGTTACCTATGTGCGATATAACGATATTATATTATGTTATCAAAATATGTGCTTATTTAACTATATTGATAAATTTCATGTAAGTAAATAAATAGTAAATTAGCATATTAGCACATATCTTCAAAGAAATAACTCTTACATTTTAACACAATGTATTTTTATATCATTCACAGCTCATCAACTCATAATTAGTTGTTAACTCCCCTTTCTTCCCTTCTTTTCCGCTGGTTGTTGTGTACGCTATGCAGAATCTCCTTGGTGATGACCAGTATATATTCACTCGACTCAATTATATCCTTGACTGCATGCCTAGCACCAAGTCTCTTCGACACAACCTCTTCGATCGACCTACAACACCCATTGATGGTGAGTTGCATAAATTCATTTTTTAGTTTGCTCAGATAGATATTTTAGTAAATCTTATATCATGCTATTTAATCGGTCATATAAACTATTAAGCCATATAGAATTAAACGATAGCTGTTTCATAAATAAACCATATACAACAATTACGCGGAAATAAATAAATAAATAGTTTGAGTAACAACTTGGGCATTGATGAGCAGACAATAGACAATCGATAATTAGCTTAGATAATGATTAAGTTAGAAAGCGTTGATTAGAAGAATATTGATGGCAGAAAATGTAAAAGAAATATAGTTTACGGGGGTAAATAACTAGTATGTCATATATTTTATAAATAACTGTGACATACCATAATTCCAACCTACCAATAAATATTATGAAAACATTTAATCTATTTTATAGAGCATGGTAAATATTGCCATCTGTTTTAGTCTATGATGTAATTTATATGAAACATATAATTTAATTTCTATACTTCAAGATACTTATTCTCCAATTTTATTAATATCAAATTTTATTTAAGCAGATCATTAACAAAGGCAATCATAAATGTGTTTATTGATTCACTATGCATATAAAATGTAAACGGTTATTAAAAAATCAATCTTTACGTTTAAACAAGAACCAGCCAGGCATCTCAGATGTAGAAGGAATTATAGTTTTAGTTTTTGAAGGCAACATTTCATCCTCCTTTTCTCCGCAGTCCCGATAACTTCTATGGTAAGCACGAACTCGCAACATCCTCTAGTGGCCCCTTGTGGAAAGATAGCCTCTGGGTCTCTCATTCACATCCAACAACGAAAGGAGCTTGAGTTATGGGAGATCTGCACCTCACTGCTCAACAAGGTGCCCAAGACTCACTCACGTGACTACATTCAAGAACGAGTTAAGAAGGTGGGAGGTGCCACAGTTTTCAATAACTTCATTGTCCAGGAGTTGGAGTTTCTGGGACGACTTGCCACCCATATTCGGACTACTCTTCAGGTAGAGAGCAATCTTTGTATTCCCATATTGGTGTTCAAATGAATTAATGAATAGTTTGAAAAGCTGTTATACATTAAAGATTTGTATTTTATAATTTGAATTATATTATTTGTACAGAAAAGTTAGTTTAGAGTAACAGTTTAATAAAAATTTGATATCATACTAATTTGTCATATTGGAATAGAAATACCTATTTAAACCTTTGGCTGCTTGCTTCTGTCGTCAATTCTTTTGTATTTACAGAGTTATAAATCTAGTTGAGTCTATAGTTTTTGAATTTTTTTAAAGTCATACTCGCCTCATAAAGAAACATTTGCATACAAAGATTGACTTGTCTCTTATCTAGTTTATGTTTATATTTTAATGACTGTAACTAATGAGTTATAAATATAAATTGGGACAACAGAAATACAAGCATATTGTTAGACGGAATAGTATTAGTCTTCCAATTTGAAGCCAGTTTTTGGGACTGAACAAATCACACATTTCATTAACAAAGCAACTTCAAACAATTAATTTTCTGATTTTATAATAAATTTGGCTTTTTTATTATAGTTATAAACATAATTTATTTATCTTTATGATATAAAAATTAATACATTTAAATACTTTTATTGACATTTTCTAATACAATCTAGATAATAATACATCTGATTATGGCATTCTACGCTTTATATTACATATAGAAGTTATTATAAAACCAAACTTTAATGTATTTAGTAGATTTTTCACTGGTGTAGTTTAGGCTTATAGCCTCAACGGTTAATTAGTTATATTTTTGTAATAATCGATACGTCATCCTCAACCAGGCCGTTAAACTGGCGAGTGATCCAAATTATCTTGGTGACCGACTGACTAGCGAAGAAGTGAATATCGCCGATTCCCTATACTTCGGCCGGATCCCCTCCTGCTGGCGCCGACTTGCTGATGTCACGGCGCCACCCGCCTCTCACTCGGCAGTGGCCTGGCTCAACGAGCTCAACTCGCGCTATCAACACATATCAGGCATCCTGACAGTGGGTAGGGAGAAGGTCCCAGCTTACTGGCTCGGTGCATTCCACAATCCACGAGCTCTACTCGCTCTCATCAAGCAAGAGTACTACCTACAGCTCTCCAAGATCGATCGATCCGGTAACCTTGACCAGATCGTGTTCCAGACGGACCTCACAACACGGTGAGTTAGAAAATGCTTTTAATCTATGATAACTTGGAAATGGGCTGAAGAAACGTTTTGTATGTTTTCATCAAGTAAATAGATTGTATGTAAAATATTTTCCTATCAGTATTTTTGATACGTGAAACAATGCTCTGATTATTCCAAAAATGTTTTATATAAAAAAGCTATATGAAAAGAGAAAGAAAACAAAATTATATAGTAAGCGGTTTTTAATTTAGCAAATGTTATTATTATATCGAAGATAACATAAATAATATAATAATGTATCACTATTGTGCATTAGATATATCCAATCCAATACTGTTTGTTAGAATGGCCGTTAGAGTAACTGTTATTTATCATTTGAGAAAGAATAAATGAATGACGTCAATTAGGTATATTTAATTCCTAGGTGAATTCTGCTTTTGCGCTGCCGTATATGATAAACTATTAAAACGCAAAATCATATTACACTAAACCCATGATATGTATTTGTTTCCAAATTTCGGTGGAGATAATATTGTTTTAGGAGAGGTGAAATACGACAAATTATTCAGAAATAGAAAGAATAGCATTATATACAATTTACTATATTATAATTTTACGGCGTCAATAATTCCCAATTAAGAAAGACAAAATAAATGAATAATACGAATTATTGTTAAATTATCTCTGTATAATAATAGTGCATAATTAGGTTTGCATATAGTATTATAATTTTTAATAGGTATATACATATAATTAACTATTTAGGTACTTAACGTTTAATATTTCAAAATATATTAATTTTCCTTGCCTACGATATTTGAGTTATGTTATGTTATATTATTTTATATTGTAATTTTATTTGTACACTATAAAATTTAAAGTCTTATACTTTACTTATTCCTTAACTTTCAACAACAATTTATATTTTAACGAAATCCAATAAATGGTATTAACATTCACCCTACTAAATTTCAACATATAGACCGTAGCAATAATCTTTTCCCTGAGAAAATTTACTGCAAGTCAACTTGACAAAGTTTACCTTTAACTACTTGCAAACGTAAAGTTGAACATTATATAGATACCATTGCATAAATAAAAGTAATTAAGCAATATTTTCAAAATGCTTATTTTTAGTTGACTTATACGAATACCTACATAAATTTGTATTAATTTCATACTTACGATTGTATTTACATGAATTGCTCTCCCTTTCCTTCCTCAGTGACAAAGACCATCTGCGAGAGCCTCCACCCGAAGGTGTCTTCATCTATGGATTCTATATGTGGGGCTGTGCTTGGGACAAGGGCTCCGGTCAGGGTCACGGTGAACTCAATGATCTTCCCAGCAAGGTGCCCTCTGTCTCAATGCCAGTTGTGCATCTCACCTGCATCCCATTAGAGGCTTCGCCCCTCCATCATCCGGTAGGTTCATCCACAGATTTCAATGTATTCATTAGATAGTAATCTACATGTATGACACCAAAATAATTGAAAATAATTACTTAAGCATGAATCAAAGCACAAGGAAGACTTTGTTTGAAATAGTAATACGCTGCTAAATTAATAACGTAAAAATTGATTATATTTATTAATTTATATAATAATGATTACTTTGTTATATATTTCTTGGTGATTATGTAATAAAAACTACCTTGCAACTAATATACAGATATAGTGCACACATTACATATCTTTTAATTTGATTTATGCTGTTGCAATGTAATGCAATTTTTTGCTAAATATATGATAATTAAAACTGAAACAAGATTAGATTTAACATTCTATAGTATCAGCTTGGTTTATCTTTTAAAATCTATAAGGATTCATATGTGGTTCAAAGTTGTCGACTTTATATTTTGTACTATAAAAATTATAAAACCAAAATAAAGTCAGTAAAAATAATATTTATTAAATCGCAACATGTTTTGCTGCAACCAACAGCATCTTCAGGCAAAAAATGGGAGACTATACATTAATGTATTTATACAAGGTAAGAAACTGAACAAATAGTAGTGAATAAAGATCAAATTAATTATGCAGTTTTAAAACGTTACGATTAAGACTATAGGATTAGAAAATTTTATGTGAGAAGATTCTTTATCAGATACATCTAATTTACAATTAGCAGTATCAAAAATTATTAGCAGAAAAATAATTAAGTGTACAATTACATAACAATCTATAAGAAAAAAATAGCAGATTGATTAAGAGATTTTGTTCTTTGATGCTATTGTATAAGTGCCGTTTAGTTTTACCTACATATGCAACACCTTTTGTTGTCAAAACAATTAGTAGACCACTTTAGAACGAAGAGCTACAGGAATCCAATCTTTAAGAGAAAAATAACCACTAATCTTACAAGTGGAAAAAGCAAGTTAAATAGCAAATTAAATAGCTTACATAAACGATAAGAAGTTTGCTTAAACTTAACAGAGACATTCCAAATATGAAACAATTAATATATAACAATGATTTTCAATATTAGGTACAACATTTTTAGGGTAGAATTTACTAGAAATAAAGGAGTTATCATTTTCTCAGTTTACATGACATCTTTGTTTGTAATGCTTATCCTAGTTATATTTGTTGGCGTATTGTTAATGTATTACGAAACATGTAATGTTTTAATAAATGTTAGTTTTACTGTCTTTATTTTGGTTTTGTAAATCTATTAAATCTATTTCACAGCTATTTAAAAATTATAAGATTTGTGAATTTATTAAATTTTGCATCTCAGTGCTTCTTGTTTTATTTTTTATTTTTAAGTAATTTGATTAATTAAACTAATAATTTATTATAAAGAAAACATTTTTGTATCAACTTCTATATACATGTATAATTATAGTATATTGATTTATTCTCCTTTAACAACGTACCAATCAACTGAACAATGACAGGAGAGCATGCGTGCCCTCGAGAACTTTCCGTGTCCCGTGTTCCATAGTCGATACCACCGCGGAGAGTCTGTTTTCGAACTCAATTTGCATCGCGATGGAATTTTGGCCCCACGTTGGTCACTCAGAGGTGTGATTGCTACTCTGCGACCTTACTAGACCATGAAATGCCTATCTAATTACTTGACTCTTTTCAAAATAAACATTCTACTCAATTGAGATGATGAATTCACTTCCAAATGTATCCAATGATTAGGTTCTAAATTACGTGGCAATGTTGGATGAAATGATCCTAAAGCAAGATATGTGTGATGTGATATTTATATATATGTATATGTATACAATGTTTATGCAACCAACTTTATATATTATTTCTCACAATTTATTCTTTTTGTTTTATTAGATGAAATGAATTTTAATATAATAGTAAGACAAAACGACCCTGTGATTTATTATTTATTTACATATTTTTGTGTATACAATGCTATTATGGTATTTCGTTATTGATGAAATTTAATTGCTGATTTTTAAACGAGTTTTATTGAATAAATATACAATATTATACAAATGCCCGAAAAGATTTTTTATTGTTACGTTTTATTTTATTTTTTTAATAAAAATTATAAGATGAAAATGTCCATAATTAAAACAAATACATAACTATAGATAGACAATCATCTCATTTCAAAATATATGATACAATTTATTTATACATTTTAATTTCAAACATAATGACTAAATTTATGCATCTGTATAATTATATAATAATAAGAATATTTTAAGACGTGCACTCTAATATGCCGAAATAATTATCTTTAATGCAAATATTACTGCATATTTTGTTAATAACATTTTTCATTTACAAAATTATTTCAAATGTTAATGTAGTTAAATTGCTATGCACTATATGCGTATTTAATTATTATAATTTTATATCGAATATGACGATACATCAAAGGGCAACTTAACTTGCCGCCTTCAATATTGAAGTGTCACTGACAATATTAATGACTCATTAATATTGTCTGCCACCTGAAATCAACAGAGACAAGTTATGACCATGTTAGTGTATATTACACATATACTAAAATAGTGACCCCACTAGAGTTCAATTTGTTTTTAATTATAATACCGATATGTAAATGCTTACTGGGTAATGTGTTTGAATGATATATTGTTTATTAAAAGTTCGATTTACAGTAATTATTGCTTTGGTTCAGGGCCAAGTTTAATGTAGGTATATACTTAACCTAAGCGTAGGTGGTGGGAAAAATTGCATTTAACAGAATAGTCTAACCTAAGTATAATATGTTAAATACATATTATTTAAGATATTTCGGTAGACGTGAGATGTGATCAAAATATGTACAATGCTAAAAATGGACCAAATATATTCTAAGATGTAATTGACAAAGTTTTATTTAGTGCATAGCACAGATGCATCATTTGCTTCATCTACCAGATTTATAATTTTATGTAGACGTTCTTAACGGAATAAATACAAAGCAATAATCTAAATATATAAATAATTAAATAAATATAAGCCAAGAATGGCAAATAGTGTGTTAGCTCAACCCATAAAACAAATGAAATATTTGTTAAATATGTTAACTCTTTAGTTAATAATATTGGACTTGAACTTATAATGGTATTACTTCATTCAATTTAATGTGTTCTCAATTAATGTTATGTACTCATCAAGTTAACTTTTGATATTTTTATTAATTAAGACATAAAATATGGGAATACACTTAATAATTTTCTACGTAATAATTATTAATTAATAATAAAAAACGTAGTTAGCTCAAGTCCAACTTAACTTGAGCTAAGTAAAGAGCTAACTAAATAAAGAGCTAAGTAAAGAGCTAACTAAATAAAGAGCTAACTGAATTAACTAAAGAGCTAACACATTTATCGGATATTTCTTTTATGGGTTGAGCTAACACACTTTTGCCATTTTTAGCTTATATTAATATCACAATTTTTTGCTGAATACATTATTAATAGACTATTTAATGTAGCATTTGATTATATATAATTGTAAAAGTATGTCCAGTCACACAATTTAATTTTTAAATAGGAAACAGTGGCTGCTATGCAAAATCTAGCTCTCAACGGTTGATAGATTAAAAAAATCATTTTTCTCATCTTCGGGACAATTTTAATATATATTTAAAATTTCATAAAAATCACTTAAAGTTTAGGGGGTGTTATTGGTCTAAACAGTAGTTTCTATGCAAAATCTAGTCTCCTAGCAACGGTTGCTCGGTAAAAATATCATTTTTCTCTGGGACCTTTCCAATAATGTTTTAAAATTTAATAGAAATCGCTTAAAGTTTAGGGGATGTTATTGAGTCTGAAGAATAATAAGAATATTAATGAAAACAAAAAAGTTTTTTGCACCTAAATATCTCGGATTCTATAATAGTTATAAAGATTAAAATTGGCACACTTATTAATTTTCGGCGGCGCTACACGATAAAATTTAAATTATATTTCAAAATATAAATTAGTTTTTAAATAGTAGCTGTTTAAAAATATCCGTTCTTGTGGTATTCTAATATACCGTACTGTACGTAGGTTGCTCGCATGAGTTAACTTAACTGCGTAGGTTTAGATATATTGTATTGTATATTTTTAAGTACTATTTTATTTAAAATAATGTGTTAATATAATCAATATTATATCATTAAGCTATTATTAATAAAGTAGTACCTCTATAAATAATATATTGATTACTAAGTTCATAATAATGATATTTTTTCCATATACTTGAATGTATAAATATTTATATACATTATTATTTATATAGAATTAAACATTTTTAATAAAATATGAATTCGTATATTAAATTATTTAAAATAATATGGGGATTTACTTGTATATATAATAACAGTATTACACAAATGTCAGTACATCATTATAAAGCATTCACATACAAATCTCTCTCTTAGATCTCGAACTGGCATCTGGAGGAGGCAGCTAACCTGCTCATCACCCGGAATGAGCTTCTTCTCCTCTCTCTCACAGACACTCCCTTGAACGACGCCGGACCCTATTTTCTCACTCTGGCCCAGGCCGAGGAGGCAGTGTCAGCGAGGGCCGCACTTCGTCGGGACATCTTCCACATCCTCGTCAGGATTGTCCGCATCCTCCCCACTAAACAGGTAAGTAGAAGTTCCTTTTTGTTTGAATTTGTTTGCTGTATTTATTATAAATAACATATTATGTAGGGGCAATGAATCATTGAATTTTCACACATTGGTGAAGAAATTGTCAAGTGAAAAAACAGGTTAATATTAATAAATGTGTTGTTGCTTTAAATACTTATTAAAAGATTCCTTAAGAAAATCATTCCATTTCGAAAGTAAGATGTCAGTATAATATATGGATTATTTTTTCAGGATAAACTACCGATTTTGTCTTCCAATTATCTACTTTCGACTATAGCTTGATTTTGTTCATGTTTTCAGTTATATTTAGTTGTAAAGCACCCCTACTAATTTTTTCGTAAGATGATTCACCAAGTTATTACTTATTAACTAATAATTTAATAATAATTTTTTTGCATTACTTAATTAGTCACCATTTTGATGAACCTCATAATTTTGTTATTTTTGATGCCAGATCGTTTTATATTAATAGCAAGTTATCTACTTATTTGAACTAAAGTTGTGCAAGGATAATAATTATTAAAAATGTAAATTATGATATACTTTATGGAGATATTGAATGAGTAGAGCTCAATAGTTCATAAACTTAATGAGTTCATTTTATGTTTGTAATATTTCTATGCATTATACAGATATAATGCACACAATTTACATTTTTATCAATTATTATTATCTTATTATTATTAGCTATGTATAGTTATCTTCTTAACAATTAACCGAATTGATGTCCAGTTTCAAATGTGACATACATCTGGTGTTGTTTTTCACAAAATGTCCTTTCCACATACACGGACTCGTGCAGGTCATCAATGACATAATCAATGTGGTGGAGACGACCTCTCGATTGGAGACCTTTGTTGAGGGCATTATCCGGGGCAGCTATGACGAGGCTACGTTTGCCCCACCTACTATCAATTCTGGACCACAATCAGTGGCACCCGCTGAGGCTGCAGTTACGGATGGACCAGGTCCCACACCAGCTCCAACTTCGTATAACGGCCTCTGGTTGAGGATCCTGTGTGTCGTTTTCACGAGGAGGCGGTTTGTGGCATTGGCCATTTCCCATCGCCTGCAGCTTCATTGTCGATTGTTGGCAATGCTGGCGGATGCACATCTGGACATGGATGTCAAGACTTACGTCTATCTACTTCTTGACCTATATGAGAAGACGGCTGTGGTAGGTTTTAAGTGGACATTATCAAGCAAAAAAATCAATTCAAATTTACAATATTGCTACTTCCAAATTCAAGCTAAGGAAAGTTACATTAAGTTAATCATATTATTATATATAAATAATGTAAACGATAGTTCAGTTTTAAACTATTTAATGCATTGGATACAATTCATTTTAATTGTGCTTAATTGATTTAAAATTGCCAGTGATTTATTTCAAGCATTATAATATTATTATTATGTTATGCCCACAATTTCTTGAATTAGTCTCAAATTTTCTACTCAGTGAAGAATTTTACTGCACTTAATGCCACATGATTTCCGTGGCAAAAATCTCTTACTCTTTAGAGATAATTTGTCTGTTTGGAATAATTTTACTATAATAACATGAAATGTGTTGTTATTATTAACATAATAGTATGACATTTGAGCTAGCACTACGAAACTGATAATTATTAATTTAGCTTTTCTTTTAGCTTAAGGTTCGTCTTTATATTGACAATATGATTATTGTCACACTTGTCTTATACTTTTTCATGGAGTAGTTTTAGATTATAATATTATGGCATTAAATTAAATTTAAAACCCATCATTTTGATTAGAACTATCATTATGTACTTCGTATTTGATGAATAGTATCTATATTAAATCATAATAATAATATACTAAATAGGAACTATTCTTGGTTGTTCTACATAGACAAATATAGATTTCCTAAAACTATTGACTATAGAAAAAAGGATACGTTGAATGATAAAATTAGCCATTTAATGTACATGAAACATAGAAATTATATTGCTAATTCTATCATTCAACATACATTACCTTGAAACATAGCCAAATATAATAATATGATGGTTGAAACATTATTATCTAGACCTGTGGTAATAGGTCGTTAGCTACGACCAAATCAAACTATGCAGTAGGTATTATAGGATAGTTGAAAATTGGGTGTTTTTCAAACAGCTGCAGAGAAAAATATAAATCGATTTAAACATTGAGATTTCATATTTAACAACCCCCCCATGTACATCTATCTGGTGTGAAAATTTCATGAAAATCTGTTAAGTAGCATAGAAGATATAGCACTTCAAAATGTAGCATTTTAGAACAATTTATTCTTTCTTTCTCTCTCAGATTTTCAATTAATAACGAACTTTGTAATTTTAATTTTATCCAATTTATTTGTAACTTCGTATGCTAATCAGTGACCATCAAACTATAGACTGCCAGCTTGAGCGCTGACAAGTTTGTCTTTATATATTTTATATATTATTTATTTATATTTGTGCTTTATGCTATAAACACTAGACAAGGTAGCGATGTATCACAAATGAATGACATTTTTTCACTTGATAATTTGTATTGTCATTCTAGCTATAACAGGCATATATATGTATATTAATTGAAAAATAATATATATACTTATATCTTAAATATAAGTTAGCCAATACCATGAATAAATGCTTACTTCATAGTGAGACACGAAATTTTAGACTATTTA
>JAYRBW010045449.1:0-11448 GCA_036023295.1 Invenusta paracnida
TTTTTAATTTTATTCATCCTTGATTTTTTGTCTTTTGGACCTTGAAAATCCTTGAAAAGTCCTTGAAAACCATTGCTAAAAAAGCGCGGGAACCCTGCGATAGTATTGTGGTATATACAGACTTAAAAGCGTCTTTAATGTGACTATTGCAATGCCCTGGCCCTCTGTTGTTGAGATCTCTTTCTGATTTAAAACTCTTGTTAGATTGTCACTGTGTCTAAAGATTTAATATATCTGACTGAAATTCCAAAAAGAAAATCAAATATTTTACTTTTTACTAAATATTCGAGTCCGAATTTCTGTGACGGATTCATAAGACGAATCCCAAAGAGCCAGAGGCACAGAATAATATCCAGAACACACTTGAAGATTATCAGCTCTAATAAGCCATCGTGATAGATAAAACACAAAACTATGGCGTATCAGGTGATAATTCCTGTTTCAAATTCTCAAACATTGAAGCATTTAACAAATTTCCTATTTTTCAGTTTATGCAATATTTCAGCTATTTTAATATGGACATTCTTCCAACGTTCCTGCATATGTTTATATTTAATTTAAATTTATAGAAAATATCCTCAGCTTTTTAAAAGACTAAACATAAAGTAGTGCACAATGAAAGGTTAAAATTTACAAATTTATAATAATTTCACACTTATTATTAATTCAAATATTTCTCCGAGATTCGTCGCGCGTATCGTACCGACTTCGAGATAGGACGTGTTACTTTTTCGTAACTGAAGTTTGTACAAAAGTTTTGAAAAATGCATATTTTGCATTTTTGTACATTTTAACTTTTATCGTACAAAAATTTCGAGTAAAGACTCACTATTGTTTATGTATACATTGCTTATACAAATTTATTTTTTAATAGTTACATGTTTATAATATGTATATATAAAAAGGTTATACATCAGATGTTTTATAATAATTTTAACTAAATAAATTTTATATCTACATTATAAATATAATAAATAATATACTACTTTTAATTTTAACATAGTAGTAAACGTATTATGTTATTTTATATTGTATTTTATTATTATGATAGTCTCATTCTAATACTGTTCGTTTTTTATTGGGTTATAGCATGCAATAAATATAATCTGATTAACGATATTTATGTAATATTATCTACACTGATATAATACTGCCCTAAATATTATCATAGAATTATTTGTTCTACCTAGTTTTATTTTACATTACAAGAATTTTGGTATTATGTAAGTTAATTTGTAAATTAATTTGACCATTTAATTTATTATCGTACAGATCATATATTTGCAAATAGTCTCCAACGATACAGATTAACAAACGGTATTCGACATATGCAAATATAAATGATATAGTATTCAAAAGATTATCACATTAATTATTTATGCAAATTGCACTAAGAATGCTTCGTTGGGTATTTGTAAAAAAAGTCTGTCCATTCGTAATATTCTTATATTTTTGGAAATCGAAAAACGCGTTTTATACATCGTATTCTTATGTATAAGGTTCGCCTAAAAATAGCGTTTGTAAAATCCATATACATCTTTTTATTATCCAAACTTTCTATACTTTTTTATATACAGTCATTTTATGATGAATTAACTGTAGCTGTTTTAATTGTTAATTACATTAATCTTTTATAGAGAATTACTCGCAAATTGACCAAAAATAGCTGCTGCTGATTACTCAGCCAAGGAAATGCACTCTCATATTATCACAACTAATGTTGATGATTTATAAATTTTCGACTATTCAAAATAAATTAAAGAATTTCGTGAAGAGTAAATAGTCTCTCACAAAAGGCCTAAGACATCCACCTCTCCACAAGTATTAAACGCATAGGATAGCTAATTGTAAACAATAATTTCATGAGTTTGTCTAATCTAGGAACAAAAAATAGTATTTCGGCCGATAGTATTCAAAAAACATTATTAGCTAATGTTCTTAAAAAGAAGTGAATCAATGGATTTAATACCGGGAAATCGTTATGATGGGCAAGTTAACTAGTGAGGGATTTTTTATGGGCGAAGAGTATCATTTGAATTTTGAAGAGTTGATTAACTTTAGACAGAATAATATATATATGCTACCTTTAAAAGATTAACAATAAGTAATATCATTATATAAAACATGTTACATATATCAAAAAGTATTATGTTTTGATGTACTTAAACGATAATTTTTTATTAATTTTGTTAATGTGGCAAAATTCAGTTTTACATTATTTCAAAGTAATTTTTTTATGTTTTAACCCTTATTTTATATAAAACGCCGTTCACATTCTTTACTGGTAAATAGAATATCACTACAAAATCTTTATTGTTGACATTTTTAATTTAACCCACCCATAAAAATGTGCTAACAATATATATTAGTTGAGTGTGCCATCTGAACGATGTCCTCGCTTAATACATAATTCTTATCTAAATAAAAATTTGACTTTTTATTTGTACAAGAAATCAAATTTATGAAACACTATATTTTTTACGAGCCTTTATGTGTAAATCTCGTTTTAAATTAAAAATTCACAAGCTTAAAAATGTATAATCAATATACTTTCCTGTTTGTTTCAAAAATATATACTTATGTTATGTTTTCAGTATGTGTATTCTTCGTTTATTTTTCAGGTTGAGATCGCCAATGTTCGCTTGGTGCTTTTGTATAATTGGCGTTATTACCACTATGGCACGGAAACCACTACAACAATAATGGAATTATTATATTTTATCGTCGCATATAAGCTAAATTCTTTTTATTTTCCGTTTGTGTAATCTTCATGTGCTTGTGATTTGTGTTATTTCATTTGCTTATTCAATTTGTGGATTATAAAATTCCCATTCGTAGACAATGAATCTGGATTACATTTGCATAAACATTTTCATGTGGATTTTACTTTACGCCAAACTACTTTGAGTGAGTTAATTTTTTATTACATAAATAGAACATCTGTTAGATTTTTGGGTTCCGTTTTATTTCTTAAACGCTATTCTTTAAATAGATAATGGTTTAAATATTTTAATGTGATTATTCTGTTAACAATATCTTCAATCAGTTTTTAAAGCATGCTCGGTTTCAAAAAGTTCATTTTTAATACATCGTTTTTTAGTTAATTACTTGAAGATTTCAAAGTATAACAGCAGCGTAAAGTGTAACTTTTATACTATACTCTTTATTTAACGTATTCTTTTTACACGTATAGAAGACTGTATTTGCAAATAAACGATCTGTTTTTGTGTAATATTTTCTATTAGAGGAATACGTTGAATCTTTTGCTTCTTATTGCATAATTTTAAATCTTGATTTTAAAATTCTATATACACAACACAAAGCGAATGATTATCCATCAGAAAAATAACCCAATATAGTTTGCTTAAGACCCAAATTTATTTTTCCCAAAGACTACATAGTTAAAACATTTTCACTTATTTTTCAAGGTATTACAGATTAATCTAAACAACGTTAAAAATATTTGATATTATTTTTGCATAATAGAAATAAATCGATAGAACATAGAATGGCAACCTAAAATATTGAGTGTCTTACGTTATTTTAGTTGAGTAAAGCTACATTTACATAGTTACAGAAAAATGTCTTTTTTTCGTGGTAAATAATAGTCTGGAAGCATTTTTTATTTCTTCCACATTCTTACTTCTCAAATTGATACGCTATTTTTGTATAAAGTAAATCATCTGATCTCTACACAAGTTCTAATAATACATAAATGTACATTACGATATGGTCTAATAATTCGATAGATTTTAGTGTTTGTCTTTTATAAAATTGTCTAATTATCTTCTACTACTAATAAGTAATATATTTATAAATTTATTTATTTTATGCAAGAAATAAAATATAATTTATAAAATAAGACAATAGTAGCCGCATTATAAATTTATTTTGAACTAGAGGTACATTACATGAACATATACATACGATGTCGGTAATCGACATTAGGCACATACTAGTTGGACCTATCTGGTCGAATAATAATTACATCAAAAAACAATATGACTAGCAAGTCAACAAAGGAACACGGCACAAATACATAAATCTTTTCGAAACAGTAAAAACTAAAACATAACAAATGTATTATGAATTTAAGGTGTCATCCTACCCCAAATACAGAAAATGTAAATCAATAAATTGTGGAAATTGTTATTAGAGTGTATAGTATACAATAAAGCTGATATAATGAAAGGTGCTACTGAATACATGCAATTAACAAATAATAATATGTACATAGTAAATATATGTAGTCATGATCATAAATGTCTTTTGTACAGTGAGCTATGTAGCTTGTGTAGAAGGCGCCACAATATATGTAAACTCTAAACGCGCCATCATTGATGTTAATGCAAGATAAAATGTCTGAAAACATAACTAAAAAAGCGTGAGCAAAATTACTTGTGCACACGCCATTAATGCGTAAACTGCAAAAAATAGTGGAATTTAGACTAAATAATAAATATGACGTTCAGTGCGAACTATTCACAACAACCTGTGGTCTATGGAGGTACTTATGGGGAATAGGACGATTTAAAAGTTTCGATACAATTGGATATTCCTGACTGGTACTTGACCTTTCGGAGCTCAATGTCAGGGGAGTACTGGACACTGCAGTAGTTGGCGTTACAGAACAAGGGATACTATTCGGCTGAGAAGATGAAAGAGATGCTGCCATAATAATGTGCTCAGTGTATGGAGAGATCATAGGCTTAATAACGGAACTATGTGTAGTACTATGCGAATGTGAAGAAATTCGACGTGCTTCAGAAGTAAGAAGTGCTTGTTCCTGGCTAAATAACTCTTCTTCATCCTTACAAGTGAGAACCTGAGTACCCTCAATTTGTTCAATAGCTTTTACTAGATTTTCCAAGCAGTTTGAACGATTAGGGACACCACTACTAGTACTCTCTGGTCGAGGAGAAGCAGAAACCGCTGAAGGAGTTGTTGGCTGGGTAATAACAGAATGAGTTTCGATCATAGGTTCAACAGCGTAATGCTCGTAGTCGGGTTTCCGGAGACAAGCTGCTAAGAGAATATCAGATGGACTTCCTGCATGTTTCCTTAAAGCTTCAAAATCTTCTTCCAGTGTCTGAACTGTAAGACTATCGTCATCCATGGGATCTTGTGACAAGTGACAGCGAGATTTGTAGGCATCAACGAAGGATCCTGAAACAAATAAATATAGGGCATTAATAAAAAGTAACTAAAAGCAGTTTTTACTACTGGAGTATGTATTTAGAGTTAACTTACGAGTATCATCGGCCTTTCTTTTTCTTTGAGAATTTGGGAGATCAGTTTCGTCAAGCATCTGGGTATAAGAAATGTTATGAACTTGTCGATATTGTGAAACCTGGTTTTTCAAGCTGCTAACTTCAGCATGGAGATCCTTGATGTACTTTGCAGCCATTTGTAAGATTGTGGCCTAAAATAATATATTCAATTATATATATGATTTAGTACCTAATATAGTTGTAAGCAAAACTCTATTTGTAAACTTACCTTGCTAAGTTTTTCACCTTCTTGAGGTGCAGGCAACAATGTACGAAGTGTTTCAAAACCAGTGTTTATACTCTGCATTCGACGTCTTTCATTGCTATTAGCTATCTCTCGACGTATTCGTTTTTCATGTTCCACTTGATTTTTGGGTGACTGCGATCCAGTAACATTAACCCTAAAATCGAAGTTATACATTGTTAGACATCAAGCTATATTTAATACATTTTAGAAAGACAAAAGTAATACAATAAACGTTATTATTACTTTATTACTTTAAAATAACGAATTTGTAATACAAGTCCAGTGTACAATTACACATCACATTAAGTCTAAAAATAGCCTAATTTAATACATGTCTGGCATAAAGCCAAAATATTGTGAAGTAAATATTTATATAAAATTTGTTATTAAAGTAGTAACTGTCATTAGTATACTTTAAAATACTCTACGGAGGTATTACAAATTAAAACATTTCATAAAATATTGAATTTGTAAAGTACCACGCGGCCACGCTTTCAGTCAGCTGCTTAATCAGCTGAACTAACTGTGTAATTTAAAAAAATACATAATTCAATAGTCACGTAAAATAACATTCACTGATGATTAGAATATATGATTTTATGATGCTGTATGTATTTTGGTTTTGCTACATTGTTTAGACTAGCCTGTACATCACAATTTACACTGTAGACAGTTTAACAAAATGGCGTCGCATGCGACAACACTTACCTGCGTATCTTATTTACGATATCATCACGGAATTCAGGGAAAGCACGCCTTTTTTCCATCGTTTCTTGAGTAATAGACATATTTCCTTTAGTTTTGCACAAAAATAATTGAATGACAATAGGGGATTCACAGAAAATTTTAATAAATTCCAACTTTCACGAGCTACAACGTCCACGACTAAGATGTTTGGCGGGAAATTATGGGTAACATTTTAAAAGTAGATCAATAATTAGCGAATTCTTTCACAAAATTTGGCGTATACTTTATTTAAAACAATTGAATATATAAAGTATTGGACAATAAATATAAATGTAAAAATTTTTTTTTCATTCTTATATAAAGCTATTTGCATAATTAAGTTATTTAATGAAATCAGTAGGATCTATATTCTTTAGTAAAGTAGGTCACATGCTATGCGATGCGAGACCCTGGCGACGTTTGCTATGATTCATACGTCACTTAATCAGCTGACGTTTTATTCTAGTCTAGTATTGATCGGTTTTACCATACAGAATGAAAAGTGAGACAATTTTAGCATATTTATTTTGCGTCCAGACGGTACGCGTACAGGCTGACGGTACGCATACCGTCTGATACACTCCAACCGTCCGTAACAGATATTCGTCCGAGTACTCGGACAAATAATTTTTGCACTATTCGTCCGAGTACTTTATTTTTCTATATAATCCTTTTAACTACTCAGTTGTTTTTAAAGTAACTTTGTAAACAAAATCTGTCCAACGGATACGGCCAAATTGAAAATGAAAAGTCAACCATTCAGACTTACGGTCAAAGTAAAGTTAATTTTTTAGTTGAATTTTGCTGGT
This sequence comes from Invenusta paracnida, assembly GCA_036023295.1. Taxonomy (NCBI): domain Eukaryota; kingdom Metazoa; phylum Platyhelminthes; order Proseriata; family Coelogynoporidae; genus Invenusta; species Invenusta paracnida. The sequence continues at coordinate 7,053 of JAYRBW010045449.1, forward strand.
TCTCTAATTGAGTTTATGTGGCATTACTGGTTCGGTCACAATGCTTTCCAAAACTTTTGAAACATGTCCACATCATTTACCCAACTAATTAAATAGTCAATTTTTTTACTATAGTTAATAAACGGTACGGTCCAGTCCTAAACAGTCCATGCATATGGGTAATAAACGGCCAGACAATGGGTATTAAATGGCCAAACAAGGCTTACTCGTAAAAATGCAGCCAATAATAAGATAATATTGCCATGTAGGTATACTGAGAAAATGTCCATTCAAAAAGGGTAAATGGTTGTCAATAAAAGATGGTGATATAAAAAATTATGCCAAGTGAATTTTTATTAATTTAACCATTCAAAAATGTTAAATGGTTGTCAATAAAAGAGGATGATATAAAAAATGACGCCAAGAAAATGTTCATCAGTTTAACCATTAAAAAATGGAAAATTTGTTGTCATTAAAATATGGTAATATAAAAAATTACAGCAAGAAGATGTGTATTATTTTAATAGTTACTTATGTCTATTCTTGTGTCCAAAAAATGCCTAATACATATTTATTATGTGTTGAATTTAAGCATACTGGACAATTAAGATAGAGATCTGGACCATTGTATATCTTCTAAAAAAATGGTATGATGTATAAAGTATAAATAATGCGGTTTGTTCGCATAATGGATAACCACCCGTTGTTGGATATTCATCCTTCATACACAATTATACGGCATACTCGTGGCTTAATATTACGATTATAGTTAGTTAATGTATTAGAAGTGCAATTATTACATAAAACAACCAGATTCAACTTTGTTCTAAAATATCTTCCTTAATAAATTATTATCTTCCCTAAATCTTCCCGGATTACTTTGGGAACATCAAGGGAAGATATTTGGGAAGATTTGGTGTAAGAGTGTATGACTCTTGTGCACATTCAAAATTGTTATTGCATTAAATCGTTTCTGAGCCATCGTGGATTGCAACCATGTTTTAAGTTGCTGTGCAGAAGAAAAGGATTGCTCTCCTGTTGATTTAGTGGCTAGATTCACATGTAACAATTTGAACAATACTATAATTTCACTTAGCAATGCTTTTTCTTCCTTGGACAGATTTTGAATGCAATCTAAAATGTCATCAAAACATGTGTATTGATCTCTTTCACCTAGTGCTAACATCTTGAATGTTAAAAGCTGAGCAGTTAGTAGATCTATGGTGATATCTGCACCATACATCTCATCCAAAAACTTCAGTTCTTCATTGCACTCATCAGAATGCAGAGAGAAAACGAAAGTCAGCACATTAAAACAAATAACATATTTAAGAATAACATTACAAGATTGTAGGCTAAAATACAACAAAAGGTAGGTACAAAGGGTTTACATGAGTGTGAACCCCACAAGGGGTTGAGCGAGAAACAATGTCGGCCTCATTGAGGCTAGAAGGCACTTATGAGAAAGTCAAGTGCTTGAGCTTGGCAAGAGTCCCAAGGACCTGGATAGACTTACAGTCTGTTGGGCTCACTCGCAGAAGACGACCAATAACACCTAAGTTATCGGAACGAATGTTGTCTCCCACTGAGGCCTCCAAAACAGCCCAGACCGCCGCCCAGAGCTCCGCCTCCTGCTAGTTACAGCTGACTTCAACACCGCACTAGGTAAGCCGGACGGGGAAAGTAGAGCTATCTGGAAAGGCGTGGCATCGAGTATCGACTGTCCAGGAGGCACCAGTGGAGACTGAAAAGGAAAAAGGGGAACCATTGCCCCTGGAACATGGGGCGCAACAAGTTCCACAAAAAGATAGAAAGACGGTCTAATACCGTAAGTCCAAAACCTAAGGCAAATGTAGATGCTAGGTAAGTTAGGAACCCGCGGGCCTTCAAGCCCAACAGGGAATTAGGATATACATAAGGTGCAAAGAGAAAGATCGAGTCAAGTATAGACCAAGTGGCCAATGGCAAAGTAAACAAAGCTGTTTGGAAGTCCAAAGTTAAGCCACAAAAGGAAATAGTTCTTACTGGGTCTAACTGGCTCTTCTTCGAGTTCACAGTGAAGCCTGCTTGGGCTAAAGTAGAAAGGAGTTTTGGGATGAATTCGAGAAGAACTGGCCTGGGTGCCACAAAAAGGGAATCATCAATGTGGACCCAGGCAAAGATCTCTGCAGGCAGGACGAGTCGAATTACACGTAGAAGAACTCCCTGCAGAATTGCTGGACTCAGTCGGAGTCCCATTGGGAGCCGTGTAAACTGGTAGAAGTCATTGTCAACTCGGAACCTGGTTATATGCCTCGCCTCCTTAGCAAGGGGAATGCTGTAGAATGCATTCCGAAGATCCAGCCTCACCGCTAAGTCATCCCTCAAAAACGATGATCTCCTCAAGACGTTGGCAAACGGAGGAAGATAGAGAGCTGGCTTGGGTAGGTGTCTGGTCAGATGCTTGTTGTCCACTACCAATCTTCGTGTTCTGTCCGATTTTGGCATGCAAAGTGGGTAACTGAGAAAGGGTCCACGATGTGCCGCAGGCTCCACAATGCCGGCAGTGAGTAGCCCTTTTACCATCAGTCGCATGTTCTTATCAATAGGCCTCGGCTGTCCAAAGTGGTGCGAAATTTTGGCGAAGATTCTCACCCCTGGGCCAAAGGCAGCTTGAACCTGAAGGGACATCTCCCCAAGTCTTGGGAAGGCTGGGTCCAAGCGCGATGTCGACATGTACGGAGGTCGCAGGAGGGACCGCATCGGAGTCATGTGAAGAAAACCCGACGCCCATTCATTGAAGCCAGGCGAGTCTGGCGGAGTTGGCAGATCGGGTTCCCCCGGCCTGCCATTTCCCTGCCTCGGGAAAGGGGCTGGAAGATCGCAAACTGAAACTGGGAAGTGCGGGCCCGAGAGTGGGGCGTCAATAAACTGCTGGGGAGGTATTAGAGCCGGTGGTGGTATTGGGATACCCAACCACTCTAATATCCCTGATTGGAGGGTAAGGCCGGTCAAAGGAGACCTCCAAGTACTGAGGCGGCTCTCCAGAGCCCCCGAAAGGCCGATTCTCCCCAAAGATCTGGTCTGGCAGGAATAAGTCTCGAAGAAAATCTACCCCTCCAGGGGGCATCGGGATCTGAGGTGGCCTCAAGACGTCTTGGAAAAAGCTGAGGGCTCCCGGGGGGAGCATGGGGCCAGCTCGCCCAAGAAAAGTACCGGCTCGTGTGACGGGGTTGGCGGCATGTTGAACAGTCAAGGCTGACCTTTCACCTCCAAAAAGAGGAAAGGTTTTGTCTGGAATCAGGCTTAGGCTGGGCGGGCTGGGCACGGTCCACGTGAAAGACGAGTCTAGGTCTGCAAGCAGGATGTCCAATCCTGCGAGACCTAAGACTTCTTCCGCCAACAAGAGTTCATCTCGTGGCGGCGGCGACTGGCATCTCATGGCCAGCAGTGGGGGTTGAGTCAATCCAACTGGTTCCAGAGACTGGGGCGCAACTCCTGGCCAACCTGAGTCAGGAAGAACCTCTCCAAAGTGAACCTTAGCCTCCGAAGTGAACTCCATTTCCCGAATCAAGTCAGTTTCCACCTGTTGGCAGAGCTGGAGGAGCCCTGCCCTTGACTTTGTTGCCGGCTGCTGTGTTCTTCCCGGACCACCTCCCCTGAGCAATCTCGGGGACATGGATGTATTGCATGGCCGGAACTCCATATTGGGCTTGTATCGACTGCGTCTGCAGTGCTTGCGCATCCCTCCACCCCCTTTCTGCTGCGACAGACATCATTCTGACTCTGTCGTTGATAGCATGAAGGGCTGCCTCGACCTCAGGCGGGTCTTGGAGGAGGAAGTCAGTGGCCCGGGACAAGATGAGCACCTCCTGTTGTGCCACCTTTCCCAGGCGCGTGTTGTCCTTCTGGTCCTTGAGGTACTCGAGGGCCTCTCTGAGTAAGTCTGGATTGAAGGGGGGCCTGAGTGGCTGCAGTGGTAGTTGTCCTCCGGGAGGTGCAAAAGGAAGAGCCCCAGCAGCTAGTCCTGGTGGGACCTGCTTGCTGGAGTCGGTCGACCAAGAGATTGATGGTGTCCTCCATCATCTGTAGCCGGCGATCCAGAGCCGAATCCATCGCACCCCTTCAGCGAGATCTGCCGCGAGTCAAAGGAGAAGAGTGCGGGGATCCTGTGATCGTTGTCTGACGCAACCTTGATGAAGCTCTACAGGGGTTCCTGCGGCGCGAGACAGAGTTGCTAGTGGATGGAGACCGGGATGTCCAGCTAACCGAACAAAAGGAGGCCAGGTCTCTTAATACTAGAACTCTTTATTTGGGAAGTCTCCTTTCGGATGACTCAAAACAGTATACGCATCCATATACTTGAGACTTGAGGCAGGAACATTATCCTTTTCTAACTTGTCCAATTCTATTATTAAATCTGGTGAAATGTCTTCAG
>JAYRBW010045460.1:0-11448 GCA_036023295.1 Invenusta paracnida
TGAATTTATATCTTTTAAAATTGTCTGTAGCTAACCAGCTTTTTGCCATTTTTGGCGATAAAAAATATATAATAGCATATCGTAAAATACCATATACAATTTGGTCACTCCTATCTGCATGACATGAATACCATGATTATATACAAAAATTATCTGGTATAAGCAACTAAAAAAGTAATACAGCAATTATTAGAAGGATCAGTTCCTATTTTTGTAGTTGTTTTTATTTGATTAAGTTATATATATAGATGTACACAACTATGGTTCTCATTTTTCTTCAATCCTCTTTCTAGGATACAGCAAAATAAAGTAGATAAAAACGAAGCTGATTGTGACGAAACAATAGCAGACGATCAAACAACACAATGTACAACAGTAAATGAACAATGGAAACCATTGACAGCACATGAACCATGGCTGCCATTAAAGCCATTAGAAACCAAGGATTCAAACGAGCAAATAGAAGAGATTGAGGAAGATCAAACTTTGGCATCACAAGCACAACAGGTACAAAGCAAAATATCGGAGGAATGCAAACAAAATGAAGCGCAGAAACCACGGACGGAAGAAGTACAAAAAGAAGAACAAAAATCAATTCCAAATAACCCAATGGCACAACCAGTTAATATACGACAGGAACCACCGCAGCAAAATCAAACTGCATCCGAACAAATTCAAAATCCCATCGAAGTGAAATCATCGCAACAACCTAAAAAATTACAGTCTGTTCAAAAAACAAAAAAACAGCCAACTAAATCCCAACAGAAGAAAAAAGTACCAAATAAAGAACAAACGAAACAATTAGAAGAAACACAAGAAAAACAGCAGCAAGAAGGTATTCAGTTAACTCAAGCAAGACAGCAAGAACAAGAAGTTGAAGAACCACAAGAAATTGAGGTACCTAATGAAACAGAACAACAGCAAGTAATTGAGAAAGCACATGAAATAGAGCAACCAATTGATGAAAAAATGTCACAAGATGCGGCACATTCAGAAAATACAGACATCCAGAAACCAGAATCATCCCAAGAACCAAAAAGTCCACAGAAACCAAAAAAAATAAAGAAGCTACAGAAGCAACAGAAAACACAAACACAAAGGAAATCTCAAAAATCTCAAAAATCCCAAAAATCCCAAAAATCGTTAAAACTACAGAAACCACAAAATGCACAAGGGCTGCAGCAACAAACAGAAGAACAACCTCAAAATCTTCAACAAGCATTACATCTACAGGAAGAAGAAAAGGAGCAATTGGATCAACAAAGACAATATCTGTCAGAAACCCAAGAGTCATTACAAGTACAAAAACAGCAACAGGATCCACAACAGTCATTCCAGCAACAACAAGCTTGGCAACAATTTCAAATCCAACAGCAGCAAGCATGGCAACAGATGCAACCATGGTACCAACAACAACTGTTGCAACAGCAGCAGCAACCATGGCATTTAAATTCATTAGGGCATCCACAAAAATCATTAGTACAGCAGCAAACAGAGCAACCTTGCCAGCAACACCAACCACATCAAATGTCACCAGAACAGTCACAGGAGCAATTACAGCAGCCATCATACTTGCAGCTACAAAATCAAACAGAGCAACAACCGCAATCACATCAATTGTTACCACAACATATATTACAGCAACCAACATCTTCGCAGCCACAGCAGCAAACAGAGCAACCTTGGCAACAATATAAATCACATCAAATGTTACAACAGCAAACATTACAGCAACCATTAGCACTACCACAACAGCCATTACAGCATCCTTCATTCTTACCACAACATACATTACAACAATCGCAACCACCTTGGCTGCAGCAGCAACCATGGCTTAATCAACAACTGCCTTGGCAACAACAACATCTATGGCAACAACAAATACAGTTACAACAATTACAACAAGCATTGCCACTAGAGAAACAAACAAATGAATCGCTTCAAAGAAAACAAAGCCAAACGGAACAAGCTACACAGTCATCACAACCTTTAGAAAAGCAACAATCACAGCAATCACAACAACCGTGGCTTAATCAACAATTGCCTTGGCAACAACAACAACTAAGGCAACAACAAATACAGTTACAACAATTACAACAACCATTGCCACTAGAAAAACAAACGGATGAATCGCTTCAAAGAAAACAAAGCCAAACGGAGCAAGCTCCACAGTCATCACAACCTTTAGAAACGCAACAATCACAGCAATCACAACAACCAAAAAAATCAGAGGAAGATATTCAAAAACTAGCATTGCAATCTAGAGAGACAGAGAACCCTCCGAAACATGAACCATTTTACGTATTTTCTGATAGTAGTGTGCAGTTCTTACATACAAAAGTAGATAAAAGTGCAAAAGAAGATACCGAAGAACCAGAAGAAAACGAAGAACCAGAAGAAAACGAAGAACTCTTCGTTAGGAGTTTCCTTAAAAAGTTTTCTTAATAAAAGGCTGAGGATAACAAATATCCATATGGTTGAGTACTAAAACCCTTGCTTTAATAACAAATGAATAAATAAAGGAAAAATGATTAAAGCTCTCCGCAACTTCAGAAGAAAATGGATCAAAAAGATAATGATAAACACAAACTGAAACTTAACAATTTCTATTTTCAATATTGCAGTGTATTTATGTATGATCTGTCAACATTTTTAATATAGACAAAACATCTTACGTTGTGACTCACGGCTTTGCAATAAAACGAACAATCAGGCCCATGCACTTCAAAGATAAGGTAACGTTGCATATTAAGAGTAAGTTGATCATTTAGAGTGTTTTATATTCAATCAATTTAGGTTTTAAACTTGTTTTAATAAAATATATTATTATCTCAAACGAAACCTCAGATTTTACACTATTAATGACTCCGTTTTCATTAAGTATACCGAAATAAATTTGATATTGAAATGTACAAAAAATGCTTTACATTTTAACCAATAACAAAGCCATAAAATACCATAGTTTATACTTGTTCAAAATAATTCGATTTTTTCGACAATTCTTTACTTTAATTGATTGTCAAAGTATACCTATTATATGCAAAAATATGGCAATAGACAAAATATTGTAAATTATGAAGTGTTGTCAGTTATTATTGTGAAATAATTTATGTTATAGATAATATATTTAAGAAATTACCTGAGTATAGCGTATAGTCAATGTATAGTCCATATATTTATGTTTTGTAAAATTCAATTTGAAAACGAAATGAACAAAACAAATTACAATAGGTATACGAGATATCTGTATCGATCTGTATCTAGCATCATCAATCTGTAAATTTGCACAATCGATAGTACACCGATTATAATTTGAGCACTTACTAAATTTGGTATTATTCGAATTTTATAATTTCACTTAGGCATGTGACGGTGTTGTCAACTGATGTCAACTGAAATAATGATGTTGATTGAATGTGATTACAGAAAATAATCGACTGAATAATCAACTTTTCCAAAGAATCAATAGAGGTGAACCGACATGTTCCAACATAATATGGCGACTGAAAGGGGTAAGTAAGCGACAGGTTGAGCTAGACATGTAAATGTAAAGCTCTACATGCAAAGAGCTCTTGAAATATAAATGTAGAGCTCGACATGTAAAGAGAACTGGACGTATAAATGTAGAGCTCGACATGTAAAGGTGAGTTCGACGTGCAAATTTAGAGCTCAACATGTAAAGGTAAAACTCGACGTGTAAAGATAGAGCTCGACGTGTTAAGCGACGTGTAAAGACATATAAAGTTAGAGCTCGATAGTTCGATATCGAAAACTATAATTATAGTTTTACCAAGCAATAACAGATTTCATGCAATTAACAGTTATGTAACGAACACAAAACTTTAAATTAATTTGATTAATTAAAGTAGTGTTTCCAATACTACATTTCACGAATACATTAGTTTGACACGAAGACATTTAATTAATTAGTGCATTCAATAATAGTAAAGCAAATTGATTAATAAAATTAAATTTTTAATGAAAAAACAACAATAATTAAGAGTATTATCAATTAAGGTAAATTAATATATCCATACATAGAATTATATAAAAATGTCTTATTAATTGAATACAAGTTAATATTTTGCGCTGTGTGTGGTTTCGCGAAGCTTGAGGAGTAATTGCCTCTAGAAATTGTTCAGCTATAACTGAGTAAGCAGTTCCATTCTTTCTTGGTAGATTATTAAGTAGATTAATATTAAGTAGATTATGACATACCTTTTCTAAATGTCGTTTCAACGTGGTTTTAAAAGCACTGATTTCCTGTTCAACAGGATTAAAAAATGACGAATAGTAGAAGTAGACCTGCATTTGTGTGTGCTTGTCTATGGCTTGATGCATTATCGAAGATGTATACTCTATTTCTGTTTTAATATTTTCTTGAAAGTTGTTTAATATAATCTATAAATCTTTTACTAGTCATACCACCTTCGAATAAGTCATGATTAACCAAATCACGTTGATTGAAGAATTTGTATTGGGTATTGTTTTATTGTGTCGTCGTACGGGGGGGGCAGCCAAGGGTCTTTGATCTTGCTTCATCGTAGTAGCTGGCCTCTTCTTGCCAGACCTCTTGGTCCTCTTCATCAAGAAATGAAGCCAGGCTTCATCGATGAATACAAGTTTCTTATCTACATGAATCTGCATTAACCACTCTGCATAAAAACATCTTGCCAGCTTAGTACGTTCATATTTATTTCCTGAGGCGCATCTTCTATCTTTTCAATACAATCAAACTACCAGTCAAGTTTCGAGTTATAGAAGAAGTGGAAAGGTATCTCATAAAATAAGTGGCTTATTTGGTAAACGAGATTGAAATTTGTGATTTATTTGAACAAATGTAGATGTTGGATGTTCCTCATCAATCTCTACAAACGTATTCCGAATATCATCATCAAGTTTCATTCTTTCTTTTTCACTATGAGATATTGTTTTAACACCATCTCGACTTTGCGCTCGACTAATAATCGCCCATGTTACTCCTTGTTGTATGCCTATAATTGTCTGGCTAACTGCAAATAATCTTCTCCTCTTTCATGCGCTTCTATCAATCTTTATTTGTCTTCATTTGATATACAAGCTCTTGGTATAATGTTCTTGTTTAAGTTACTTATTTATTAATAAATGCATTGTATTATTCATGAATGCTTCTAATTTATATACTTTATTGAGCTACGTTTACTTTATATTACATATTCGCACTATTTTTATTATTGAGTACTGTATATTGTTGATTGAGCTATTACAAACCTTAAACCTATTATTAAGTGAGTGAATACTTATCAATGCTGTTTATCTACTAATGATTATATTTTTATTATGTATTATTGCTTGGTAAAAACGATAATTTCTAAGTTATTCCAACTTCAGCATATTTAAAAATATATTTCATTAAATTATTATTTTTTCAGTCTATGTTTACTTATTTTTAGAAACTTATTGATTTGAAAGTTGAATATTGGAAGATAATTGAGATCCGAGAAGGTTTTCACATCACAAATAATTACAGATGGATACTATTTTCAGCACATGTCCTCTCTAATGATGCAATCGGCAGAATATTGTATCAGGTTTAATTATGATCATCAATTATGTATATTTGTAACATGTAATATCATTATTAATATGTATTATACATACTATCAGCGATAAGAACATTATTTCCCAGCTTATTGTATTTATATATGTAGGTACATATCAATATGTATATGTGACTTACTCTATAATACATGAGAATATGGATCTATACATGTATATATAATTATTGAATTTTTAGACACTTAAAAATGCTTACTGTAGACATGCCAGTTACTCTAATTATATTAAAAGTGTACTTTTATTTACTAATTTAAAAGCAATTATAAAAACCATACAATTCGGAAAGTAAATTCTTTTATTTTAACATTAAAGCAGGCGCGGACGCAGGATTTTAGGAAAAGGGAGGTTCAAGAGATTTTTCAAGGTATAATTTCTATTGTCGGAAACATGTTTTTGATTAGCAGAACTACCTATTTCATGTGTTATGAAAACTAAATTGTTCGGTTGGTTTGCAAAGTATATACCTAGGTATGTTTATTAAACATTTATTTCATAATTTCGATAATTTGTATATTTTATTTATATTTCATAATACGCCAGAAGTTAGACGATATCCCAGTATATGACAAGATGATTGAAATATGGTGAAATAATACTTATTTAAATAATATATTTCGATAAAATATTTCACATTATCAATCATTAGAGCAGCAGAAAATGCAAATATCTTCTGGTGAATAAAACGCTTGATATGATGTAAATATATATTTCAATTTTTAATTTAATAGTACAAGTGTGTACTGCAAACAGAGATATAGTATTTTATACAATTATGAATAAAAAATATATTATTTATATTAGAATATAAAATATGGAAATTAAGTGTGTATATATATATAACAGATCCAAAAATGGCAGATCGATAAACTGTACACTAAACAATAATGTATTTAACACATAAAATTGTATATATGAGAAAGGAGTTTATTTACAAGAAGTCATCCAGAACAAAATTAAAAATTGTTTTGTTATGGGAATATACACTTTTTAGAAATAAATTTGAATTAAGCACTACAAAAATAATTCAGTGATCATGTGATTAACAATAATATTGCTTGTTGATAACTATCATACAACTAAATTTGGGATGTGCAGTATATTTAAAATCATAGTCATGATTGAATTAAAATGAAAAAAATGAAAAATTATTGAACAGTCTAATACATATATTATGTATATATATTTAGCAAACTTACGTATGTCAATAATTTTAAAGCAGTCTGAAGTTAAATTGAAGTAATATATACATATATACTCGTATATATATATATATAATATATGAGATTCGCAATTTTACTTCAAAGTTTAAAAAAATTAAATTAGCATATTTTATTCATGTGAGAGTATGTATATATCCTAATTATAACGAAAATTACATAATTAAAAAGCAGTCCAGAAAAGTACAACCTTTCTTGTGATTTTGAGAATAAGATTAATTTTTAAAATAATAAGAAATGAAAGGAAAGTGCAAATGGAAAGTATTTCAATGATGTTACTATGTAGATGTGAAAAATTTGGAAGGAAAGAGAAATGTCGATAAAGAAGAGCTGAACAGAAAAGAATAATATATATATATATATATAGTGATCGAGGAGGGAGGGCAATGAGGAGATATAACTGTGAGATTCACTTGTGGCAATTATAGGGTAAATTGAGAGGAAAATCAAACTGAGGGCCTCCATTAACACAAGCTGCTTGCATATTATCCCCAGTTGAATTGCAATTGAAGCCTAAAAAGCCATTCTGATGCAGTAAAGGGGGGGTTCCAACGGCTCCAACTCCCATGTCTGGTTGCCCCGAGTGAGAAGATGAGTAGAGTTGATTCCGAGAGTCCTGAAATTCCTCCTTGATGATCGCTGGAATCACTTGATGACAGGAAGAGACAAAGCAGGCCAGATTGGTATTGCCTGTTGAGAGAGCCTGTCAAAGGGAAGAGTGACGGCCGAGATTTACTCTTGAAAGCTGTCAAAAGTGCTCACTGCTTTTGACTTACAAGATAACCCCCTAGTAGTCAGTTTTTAAATGATTCTGCTGTATTCTACTGATTTGTGTTAAACTAAGAAATTAAATATATTCTAAATTGTTTCTAAATTCAAATCAACAATTTTCTAAATTGTTATATGCGTAGTGTAAATATCTCCTAATTAAAACTCCGTGAGCTCCATGTACCTTTATGTCGCTACAATTTAACATTAAATATATCCATTATTTATATGAAAATGAAAATGAAAATGAGAGCGCCGACCGTAAAAATGTAAAAAAACAAGCTCAAAGATAAAACATTAGATTATGCTAAAACACGTAGTTCAACCATTTATGAAATAATATTTTAAAAGGTGCTAAGAATTACATGTCATATGCTGGTTATTAAACATTCATATAAAATTAAACAATATATACAATAAATAAAAACTCTAAAATTCATAAAATTAAGAGAGAATAAAGTATTGATTTTTTTCGCTATGCTATTAGGTATTAATTAGCCAGCATTACATCATACAATTCTCGGTGATGTTTATATAAACTTCACCAACGGCTAAACTACACGTATTATAATTTTTAACTTTCAGTTTTACGAGTCGATTTTGTTTTGAAATCAATTTTCTAGATAAAAAACGATATATTCAATATATTCGAATGAATTAATCTATTTATAAAATAATGAAATATGTCACAATATACTTTTTCGACTTAATATAATGCATCGCTAATGTGGTTGACAATTCTATAAGTGTGACTTAGTTATTTCCTAAATCATATATCTGATTTTGTAGAATTAAAAAGTAAAAAATTTGGTGTAATTACTTGATTAATAAAATTTAAACATTTTGTTAAAATAAGAACTCTAAATGTTTCTCCATTTCCCGCTTTACATTGAAATTATTACATTTTATTTTAATTTAATTTAATTGCTAGAATTTCTTATAAACATTTGTTTTGTAATTGCATTTTGCGCTATTATTTCCTATTGTTACGTATTGTTAACTAATTAGACGATGTGATAGCAATTAGCTTGAGAGATGCTAACAGCTCTAGCTATTAATGCTAAAGAGAATAGGCCAATTTTTGACCGTCAATAAATCATGCTAGAATGCATAAAAAATATATTTTTTGTATCATCGCAATCGCCAAAAGCAACGGAGAAAAACTCACCCAAAATGAACTTCAGAAAAAGTTTATAAATAGTTTTTAAAAGGGTTCAATTACGATGAAAAATTATTTATTCTTATTATTGTTATTTTCATATTATTATTATTATATTTTTATTTTTATTTTTATTTTCGTCAGTCAAGCTGATTGATATTGATGTTCTATCGGAAAATACATTTTCTACATAAAATTGATCTTTTTAGATTAATCACTGGAATTGTATCAATAAATGCTGTACAACAGTCTTACCCACCAATATGCAACGAAATAAAAGAACAGATTTTTTTTAAGTGAAAATTAATATAACTACACGTTAGACAGAAATTCATATGAGATTAAATCAAAATGTAACTATTTCAAAGCAAAGTGAACAATTTCGTAACGAAAAGATATTCTTAGGTTTTATTTTGATAAAAAGATTTAATCTCTATATTCAAGAGTTTAAACTAAAATCTAAAAAATTGTGTATAACTCATACTATTTAGAAAATATATAATTCCTTTAGAATTTAATCATATAAGAAAAATCCAAACGACGAAATATGCAAGAATATGTACTATTTCAGAATTTTATAAATAAAACAATAATTATTATTCATGTTGTATGCATGAAATTATATTAATATAGAAACATTTTCTAAAAATGAATTGATATCTAAACAAAAATGGCGTATTTAAATACGCCATTAAAAGCTAAACATTGGTGCTTTATATCGTTCCCTACCATTTAAGGATTATGTTGATATCAAAACTGAGCATTTTAATGCATTCAAAGTGATTTATTAACAGTCAAAGACAGGCATTCATCTAAGAATTAATGACTAGAGCAACTAACATTTCTCAAGCTAATCACCGACGCTCTTACTCGTTCTTAATTTGACGATGATACCTTTTTTCTAATTATATATGCGAAAATTATAAGAAATATTTTCCAATATAATGCGTATTTTCTATATAACTCACAAAACTTATAACTACAAATTTTTGTATTATGTAGTACATATATTAATAAATATTTTTATTTTAAATAATATTTTTGTATTTTCTATACTTTTTATTTTACTGTAATATTTATCTGTAGTAGTTATAATTATAATTATTACTATTTTTTTATACATATGTACATATACATATATAATAAGTTTTTTAAAGTATATTTTGACAGTAGAATATTTTCGTTTTTATAGTATCGTAATATTTTTATGTTTTAAAAATTGTCAATATTAGTAGTAGTAAATTGCCGGCATATCTTATTATTGGCAGCAATTTTACATCTACAAAATTGAATTTTTAGATTAATTTTATGTAATATAACTCATAATATCCACAACTAAATATAACTTGTAAATAGGTTTAACAACGTTAATAGTAAAATTACAACCTTTTTATTGAAGGTGTAAAAATTGTTATAAGAGTCCAACAATATTGGATTATACATGCTTTAAAAATCTTCACCATTTTCAACTTCAGTCATTCATAAGAGAGAAATATGAAAAATATTTTAGCACAACTGACACCATACTCCGGCATGCTCACTGACCTGATTAGCTGCCTCATGACCCCAGTCCAAGAACACTGCACCTTCTCCAGGTACAATTCCCCCCATCTCCTCTCCACCAACTCCAGTTGAGAATGCTTTGACAACCGCCGCCGCCGTAGTGTTGTTAGGGGAAACGATGGAAGTTTTGCTCATGTGTGCAGACTCGAGATAGTTACCAGAGGATTGTTTAACGTGGTTGTGGTGTGAGTCTGATGACGAATGCATCTGCTGAGAGCCGATTTCCTGAAATGAGTGGTCCATAGAACGACGTAATATAAATAGATACCATCAATTTATGCTTTCTATTCTATTATAGATTTAAATATAATTATGATTAGACAAATGATATAGATATGATAAGCAAGAGACAATCTTAATAAATGTAATGAATTGCTGTGTATTATTTCTACAATGGTGAAAAGAACACCTGTTGTTATAATTTGAAAGAATTTAACAAATGATAATTTTTTAGACATATTCATTAGATTTAAGCTGTATGAAGATGATTATTTTTGTATCAAAATAATTTGCAATTAATACATTTTGTAAGATTATAAATAATAAATATAAAAACATTTGTTTTTCTTTATATTCATATTTTAATTACATAGTAATGTTTTGTGAAATAGGCACCTATATTAAGGAAACACCAGAAATTATGATAGTATAGAAAAGTATGTATATACTTATGTGATCATTGCGTATATTTATCAGTATTATTAAACATTTTTTGCACAAGTATACTTTTGAATAATTTCTATTGCTTCGGTAAAATAAAACAGAATAAGGTGTGGTCAAATATCCAAGTTTGTATATAAGTTCAAGAAGTACTTAAATTTGAACACTCGCGTAATAAAAAATAAGTTTTTTTTAAACTTAAGAATGAAATCATATTTTAAAATGTAGTTAGTATGAATCGAAGCTTTTATTCTTCTTTATTTCTTTCATTCATTCATTTATTCGGAAACATTCTAATATATAATTTATAATCAGTAATGTTTAACTTCTTTAAAAATGTTAATAAAGCATATTAAAATTTTCTGAATGTAAAAAAATATATACAAAAGTAATTTGGTAGTTACATACTTTAAGTATTAAACATATTGACGTGATGCCGGAGCGGAACTTACGCGCCGGCCTCACGTCAATATGTTTTCGTAC
>JAYRBW010045471.1:0-11448 GCA_036023295.1 Invenusta paracnida
CATTAACATGCTGTATAATTATATTTGATGTTTTATTTAAAGTCTCTATATTTTATGTTTCAGTTAATGTGTTTGTCCCTCATTGTTTGAATAAAATATTCCTAATAAACAAAGAGACTTTCTTTAACTATAATAAACGTTAAGGTATCTTTAAGATCCTAAAAGTATCTAAAATCCACCTTTCACGTATATAACCATATACGTTCATAAGGTCTCCTTGAAACTCAAGGAGTGAATTTGCGAAATAAATGTGTGAAATAAATATGCGAAATATGTAAATAACAAGGTTGTTGACATAAGATTAAGCTGATAATATATAATCCAAGCTCATTTATTTTAGTGTTTTCCCATTCAGTTTCATGATTGTTCGCCTTAAATTACGATATGGTATATTATGACTTGCATATATGGTTAAAATTTCTAAAGGTATATATGACAAGATATTTTAAAAATAAGAACGACTTCTACTTGTTAAAAAATGTAAAAAATAAATTGCAACCATCGAAATACAAATATCTACGTTATGTGACTCTTTAAAGTTATAACTTTAAGAGTTACATAACGTAGATATTTGTATTTCGATGGTGAAAAATAAAAAAGGTGAAATATGGTGAAATAAGAAATAAGTTTTTTTCAGCTTTTGAGATAAAAGTTGTCAAAAAAGTCAAAACTGGTATGAATAAAAAATTTCTCCGCCTCCAAGAAATAACATTTTTCTCCAACATTTTCACAATGTGGAAGTCATTCCTGAATGCAAGATATCCGGAGGAACTCCTGTCATCTAACGCGTGAATGTTCAGCTGTATATACTGATGCCTAGATTGTGCAGTTTGTGTTATTATATACTGTGTAGTTTGTAGTTTGATTGATGATTCTGTATAAGTAGTTTGCGTAGATAGGTATAATTGATGATGGATATTCTTCGATAACATTTATTGTGTATTTGATTTTCTACTGTATTTTTTTATATCTTTTCGTATTAGAGTCCAACTTTTATCATTTAAAAGTAGGTACCTATCTAATAAGTCTCATTATTTCCATACCATTTTCATTCGTCACAGCAGAATTTAATCATGTCATTATTCATTATTTTCATAAGGCGGGGAGGGGGTGTTTCATCATGCGTTACTTTATATTTAGCGGGGAGTATATTTGGTGTTGCGTTACAAAGGGTGGGGTATCTGAAACATTTTCTCCTTCCACTGATTTATATTAAAAGTATTTTCTATGGTACAGACTTTGCTATAAAATAATTATTTAATATTTTTTCTTTTCAATTGTATATTTGGAATGTATAAAATAACTCAAGCTAAATCAAAATAATATGTCTATTAATCATTAAATAAAATTAATGTATCATTATAAGAGTTGAATTTATATGATATAACAGATTTGATCATTTATAATATAATAAAATAAATGTATTATTATGACTTAATTAGCTGTAGATAATTAATAAAAAATATACAAATAGGTACTAATATACCTACTAGAAAACTTGTATATATACACATGATTTGTGATATTTTTAATAAATAAGTTCAAAAATAGAAAAATTATAAAACATTGTAGGCAATATATCAATTATTACTTGTATAAAAAACCTATATATAAGCAATATAACAATAAACGCAGAAATTTTTTGTAATCATATAAAAATGTTGCCATTATATAAAAAAACTATATCCACAGCAACTTGCAAATTGAACACTTCTTCCAAAAAATCTAAAATATATTTGTACAAAATAATTATTAATAAATTAACTTATATATATGTATATATATATTTTTTTTTTATAAGCTATATTTTTTCTAAGTGACAGACGCACAAATCCCAACGAACTGAACAGGTCAAGCCTGCTAAACAGTCGACTAGCACAGCTGCTAGCCAGGGGTGAGTAAGTTGCCCTGGGCTGGACCTTCGGTACATCGTACCAACGCTCTACCCACTGAGCTACTCTGGAGCTAAGTAACACCAAAAGATTAGGCGTTGTTTATAAAAACATCTGCATCAAAGAATTTAGATAAACCATTTTTCAGGATTAACTTTATTAAATCTGATGAAATATTTTTGAGATAAATAAATAAATAATATAGTAATGTATATTTAAAACCTTTGCCAGAATGCAAATGAGCTAATAATGACAACTGATATATAATTATGAGCTAATTGACTGAGCATATATTGTTTTGTTTTCAACGAAAAGTTTTAGTTTTATCCTACTTTTAATACGTCTTAAAACTAAACATACACTCATGCATTATATTATGATAAAATGTTAAGTTGATTCTAAAATGGCATTAAATTAAACTAAATCCAAATCTATTTTGTGTTATTTAAAATTAAAAGAGAAAATTTAACTACAGATACATTCATAAGGTAGCTAAGTATAAAAATGTTATTCTTCGATATTAGATAGTATTTAAAAAATTAATTTACTCATTACAGGGCGATGGTTTGAATGAGGAGAACCCAACATCCAGCCGTAAGATATCGGTTGGTAACGAGTTGAAATGGCCATTGATGAATCTCGAGCACCGATTTTGTGCCCAGTCCAATGTGCCCATTGCCGATCTGGAAAGCCATGGTAGCTAACATGGTTATTCAAAATTAAAAGAGAAAATTTACTTTAAGATACATATGGTAGCAGTATGAAAATGTTATTCGTTGATATTATATAGTATTTAAAAAATACATTTACCATTACAAGGCGATGGAGTGAAACGACGAGAAAGTAGCATCCAGCCTTAAGACATGGGTTGGCAACGAGTTGAACTAGCCAGTGATGAATCTCGGAAACCGATTTTGTGCCCAGTCCAGTGTGCCCACTGCCGAGCTGGAATGCCATAATGCCATGGTAGCCAACCAGCTGCACAGTATTTTTCCACACTTAGAAAGAAGTTTGGCAGATCTGCTGAAGTTAACTCCCGTTCCAGTCTCCCTCCCGGCCACTCAATGCACCAAGGATTCGGCTTTCCCTCCCCATCTTTATAGCTACCCTCTTGGTTTGTAGCCAAAAAGTGAGTATCCTGTCGTACATGACGCTCAGGAAGATGAGGTTAGAATTGAACCTAAGCAGTATTCCATCCACCTAAACCGTAGGACGAACCACTTGCTCTCCTTGGAGTATGAATTAAAGAAGCTTGCCTCAGTCTTATTGAGTGAAAGCTACTTTTCCCTGCTCCACTTCATAGTTTTAAGTAAAAGTCTTCATCTAATTTTAACATTTATTTAGATCATTACATATCTAAACATGCTATTTCGAAATAAAACATTACAATAAAGCTAAGCCAACACGGGGTGATTCACTGTACTCTATTATGCGACCTTATAACAGGTTCCTGGGATATACAAAGGGGCGATCCCGGAATTTCTAAAATATACAAATTTTCATCTGGATTTTGGTTACTTTTGGGTGTATGTATATGTAGATAGGTTATTAATATGGTTTGTCGTAGAACTCGATTAATTTTCCTATTTATAACTATAGTTGAATTATAGACCGGATAGGCCAATTTAACGAATGGATAGACCAATTAAAAAGACATTATGTTTTTTAAATAAAATGTCTGAGGAGGCTTGTTGAAGTAGCTACGCTGCAACAATGGCGCAATGACAATCTATAAAGAATATATATATAACTGACTGCATTTTTTACCTCTGTCGACTCTCATATGATTGTAGATATATGCAGTTAATCCATTTATTTTAACGCCGAGCGCTCTAGAAGTGGAACACATTTTCAAAATAATGCTGCACATTTATTATTAATATTTTCCTTAGATTTTTCTTGTGGCCATTACATAACACTTAGGAAAACATATTCCTTTCGAAAAATTAATTTTTATAGACTTTGGTTTTTTCAGGAAATGCACAAAAATCGACTATTTTGGGTATATTGCTCTTTTGACATTTTTTCTAACTTTTTTTCTAAATAAAATTGTGTGACAACATTTCAACAAATTATTATTCTGGGCATCTATACTAACAAATATAATCATTGAATAAAAAATCAAATTGGTATGTCCGATGTGTCAGGTGGCCAAAGTTGATGTTCCACTTCTGGAGCGTTCCTGTAAAGAGAATATTTTTATAAAACCTTTTTTTTGTGAAAACTTATTTCTTTTCCTTTTCATTTCAGGAATCTCTTTCATTTTAGATGCTGAATAAGTTCCAGTCATAAAAAAATTGTGCTCCCATATTGTCCGAATTTTGACCAAAATGGTCATTTTGATAGGCCTTTTACATGTAAATAAGTTTTCACGCTAATATTTTTATTGAAAGTTTTATTTTGGATATTGGTGTGATTCTTTTTGCATGAATCACACTTCTATAATGCTTATACCATACTACGCAATCATTATTTTGCTTTCTAAAAAAGTATTACATCATTCTAATTAGTTATATTCAACATTATTCATTTTATAATTGTAGAAGATCTAATTGTGTCAACCAATGTTTTGAATATACTAAAGTTTTCAAAAACATAATAAATAATTTCTTCGACTTGAAAATTATTCTTACCAATCCCTTTTCCGTCAATATAATATAATTATAATTCAAAGACAATTTAAAAACAACATAGCACGTTATGTACTTACGTATGTATTCAAAGCATTATAAGTAAAACATAAAGCATTCAAATAAAAAAAACATTTATGTAAATAAATCAGTTAAGTAAACAAAGCATTATCAGCGCAAATGAAAAACATGAATGTATATAACTACATCAGTCAAGAAAATAAAGTGTTATCAGCGCTAATGAAAAATATGAATGTAAATACATCAGTCAAGTAAATAATGTCACAAATCAGTGAATGAATGTGAATATTTAAAAAATATGCACGTTTTGCGTACATATTTAAATTTATTACAACATTTCTTTGGGTTTTTGTGACAAAGGACGCAGCGAGATTGTTTACCAGGGGACCAACGCAGCACGCCTCGCCGAAAGTGGTCCCTGGAAGGTCGATGGATCGGCCTACGAAATGTCTGCAACACCCTGTGTTCCAACACCAGTGCGAACTCGGGTTTTTGGGTGGAGGGTCCGGTAAACCGCGCTCATGGAGTCTTTTATTGATCTGAGCTGGAGATATTGAAGCCAACCACGGTCCGAAGACGAACGACATGCTCACCATCCTGCAATGGAATGCAGATATCATCAAGAGGAGGAAAACTGAGCTGGAAAACTGGTGCTCAGTAAACCGCCCAGATATTGTAGTAATCCAAGAATGCTAACTTCCCTAAGGACAGGATTATCACGCTCAATGGATATGATGAACCAATTTTCCAAAGAAGACGAATAGGCAGGATGGATGACGAACAAGTTAGAGGAAGGGAGATGTTGCTATCTACATATGTCAAACATGACATTACCTACTGTAATATTACTGAACCCTCCAGTAGTATCGGGGGCCGTATGCAGAGTCACAAATATTAGATTAGATCGGTCTAATCTAACTATTTTTAGATCGATCTAATCTAATTGGTATTCAGAAACAAATTAGAGTGAATAAATTAGATTATATCGATCTAATATTTTAGACTGCTCACGGGCAGTCTAATTTTGATTAGAGTGATTGCGATTGGCTGATCGAGGGTCGTATAAGTTGATAAAAGTTGTTAAATATAATAGTGTTGTTCATAATAATGCCATGATGTAATTTCTTTCCATTTTCTCTCTCTTCTACTTGCCGAGCTTGCCTTATTATCACTCCCTTTCAACACTTCAATGTTATCTAACACTAACTCCACCAATCTTTTTGACTCTAGTGTGTTAAAACTTTCTTTCTTCTCCATTTTTTATGTTCCATATTTTAATATTAATTTAATAAAATCTTTTTTTGACACACGTCAATATGCTCAATGCCAATAAGAACTGGGTGCTGAATCAGCAGTTTAGTATACATATATTAACTGTACATTAATACATCAATATAATTAACTGATATTAGCAATAAACATTGATTTTGTTTACTATTATTAGCCAATCCACTGACAATTTATATTGCCAACACACCCTAGGTAGTCGCATGCAGCTTTGTCTGATGCTTTAAAGCTTGCATAGCTAAGGTGAATATCATGTGCAAGCAGTGGATTTTTTAAAATCTATAAATAGAGTTCTCCATGCTTAATCTAATGTCAGAGTGTGACTCTGCATATGGACACTGAATCTAATCTAACATTCAACTGTTCTAATCTAATATTTTAGATTAGAGTGGTCTAATATGTTGCATATGGACCCAGGGGTCATAAAACAGGTTTGACTGTACATCAATAATATTAATGTATTACCATAATAATTAGAATTAATTAACATAATTGTACTAGTAAAACTTTTATTGTTATATTTATATTAGTATTATTAATAATACTTTAAATGATATTTAATAATTAAATTATTTATTGAATAATAATCATGTCTCTGAATTGCTAACCATCAAGCAGTTCTGAAGTTAATGATTGCCTAGATATTAGTATTAATATATAAATTTTAAATACAATTACTTTGTTTTAAAAAATATATAAAAAATTTGTATATTGTCTATTTAAAATTGCTTTTATAAAATTAAAGAAACTAGGTTTACCTTGACCTCCTCCTCATCCTGTCCTGAAATTGAATATCAAAAATATTTTTGATTTTAATCAGAATTATATGTCAAGTTGGCTTATATTTCATTTTGTGCTGCTCTACTTTTACTGATAAAAATAATTGCTTAAAAAGAAGGGATTGTCATAACATATTCAAGGTCATTATAGCATACAGTAACATAAATAATGTCATAATTGATCAAGTAAAATAAAATTCAATTAAAATAAATCTATATATATTAATAAATAAACCAGTTATTTTTCATTATTAACCTGTGAATGTTTCCCCAATACTAGATTTCATAAGTTGAGCCAAATCTATATTAAATATTTATATATACCACTTATGATGTTAAAGGTGACTAATTAAGGGTTACTTAATGGGATTTTGTTGGGGACTAAGTTCATTTGTGATACTCAAAAAGTAACTGGAGACCCCATACCAGCAATGTCTACCTTTATAATATTAAAAATAGGGTTATTGGAGGTTGTAATACTGTAACCTTGATGTAGTAAAAAAAAATTGATAGATAAATAATAAAAATAACCATTAAACTTTATATAACTATTTTTCAATTACTGTTATATATAATTATTTGTTTTAAGATAATATTGAGTTTAGTTTAAGAATTGCTTTAAAGTTTAATTTAATAATATTTTACATATCAACAATATTATAGCAACATAGATATGACCTTGATAATTGCTTATATTTACAAGGTTTAACAATATAATTATGTCCGCAACAAAACCTATTGTACCATACAAAACTCTATTATATAAGTAAAAAAGCTCTTTTCAATATTTAAGACTATTTCATTTAATACCTATGTAAAATGCTGTTTAATATGTATTACATTAAAATACCATTGTTCAATATGTATAATGGTATGTTCAAAATTTTGTTCAAGATGCAAAAAAGAGTTTATGAGTCTGAGATAGCTTTCAGCATTGTACCAATGTTTTTTTGAATATCAGATTGCTCCTTCTTTTTACTTTAGGATGCCATCCTTAGGCCATTGCTTTTTACAAGCATAGCCTTAATATCCTTGGAATATACAGCCTTTTTAGAAAGTTCATTAGCCTGTGACTCCAGTAATTCTGCTTCAACTTTCAGATGTTTGTTACACTTCTGAAGAGTATCCACTTCTGTCTTCTCCTCTGCTTTCCTCTTCTGTCCAATATCTTTATTCTTGGTATCTTCTGTCTTAGCAAGGAGCTTGTGATAGTTAGATCTGGCCAAACCACCAGCAGCAATTAGTTGACCAAATAAATTATAAAGTTTTATATCATATTCAGGACCATATTATACATTCAAGTGTATAATAAACACAGCAACATGGAAAACCTTAAAAAAATGTGCAACTAAACATAATGAAAAGCAGTACCAGCAATATTTTTTTTAAACAGTACCTTAGCAGTACTTGGAGTATATCAATCAAAAAGCAGTACTTTCCCAGTACCTGGATTACTGGTACAAACCCTAATAATTTAACTTTAAAATTATATAAAGTTCCATTATAAGTTCTACTTATTCAGTTGATAATGTTATATGTGATATATACTGACACTGTATAAGAATTATATAATGATTTTGTTAATAGTTTTTTTTTATATTTTACAGCTAAAGGTAGCAATCTGAATCAAGATATATTACAATTTATATACCACCATTGCCATTATTATTCTTAAATGTATAATCTATGAAAGTGTCTATTGCACTGGATGGTCTTGGTTGATTATGAGATATAATGTATTGCATCAGATGGTCTTGGTGTAAAAATTAATAACATAATAACTAATGTATTTTACTGACAGTATATAGGCCTAAACCTAAGGATAACAATTATAATAATAAAACACTTGCCTAACTTTAACCTTAAGCTGAACCTAACCTTAACCCTAAGGATAGATAGTAAGACAATAATAAAGTCCTTGTCTAATCATATTCTGAACCTGAACCTAACCTTAACCCTAAGGCAAGACAAGGCCATTTTTTGTCTTTTATATACAACCTTAACCCTGGGCCTGGCCTAAGCCTAAGTGAGGCAAGACCAATTTTTTGTCTTTTACATACCTAACCTTAATTATTATTAACCCAGGTCATCTGGTGCAATAGCCTACATCTTACAATTAACCTGCACCATCCAGTGAAAAAGTCACTTTGATAGTTCTATACATTTAAGAATAATAATTAGATTTAGGAACATAATTTAATAATAATATTCTATTAGTATTGGTATTAGAATTAAATAAGATATTAAAAATATAAGAAATGAGGCAAACTTTAAGTTGAATATTATTAGTAATGCTTAATTTGATTTTCAGTTAACTTTTATTTTCATTATTTTAGTTATTCTTTAAATTAATAATAATATAAATTAATAACTTTATTAATGTCAAATTATATATTTCTTAACAATAACAATTCTGGTGCATACAATGTTAATTGACACTGTCATTAGTATGATTTTATACAATCAATAGTAAATTAAATAGGTTTAATAGTATAGTCTTACTAAAGGATAGTATACCAAAGTTGAAAATAGCTTAGTACTACAAAATATTGATTACAGAAAGCATAAATATTCCGATCCGACAATTTTCGTAAATATTCTGTTTACTATGTCCAAGGTTACAAAAGTATTTCTAAATTAACATATTAAAACACAAAAAGATATTAAAAGATATGATTTCGACAACAGTCTATATTTAAAAAGAATGTTACAGGATGTTTCTTGCGTACTATATGTTGTGTCCTTTCTTTTCA
This sequence comes from Invenusta paracnida, assembly GCA_036023295.1. Taxonomy (NCBI): domain Eukaryota; kingdom Metazoa; phylum Platyhelminthes; order Proseriata; family Coelogynoporidae; genus Invenusta; species Invenusta paracnida. The sequence goes on from JAYRBW010045471.1 coordinate 9,363, forward strand.
AGCAAATACATAAGAACAATGAACACGATAAGTTAGAACGGTTAAGATACTCATGACAACAAAGTCGAGACACAGCTATTCAATCAGAATAAATAAATTAAGGCAAAGTCGCGTAGAATCCACTCCCATACTTATAGGTTGTATGTAGTGAATATACACGGCTTCCAAAATGTTAAATTGTGGACGATTGAAGAGTTGACAAGCATAAAAAAGAGAGGAAATAGAAGTTCTTGTAAAATTGGAGTGATATAAAAAACACTAGTTAAGCTGACGGGAAAGCTTTACTAACTTCATATGCAAGATAACTTTTTTGTCTAATTAGAATTATATATATACCTATCACTAATAAATGAAAACTGCTGCACGCATAAATACTCTTTTTAAGTGGATCGAATTCCAGAAAACATGGGATTTAAATATCTTTAAACATATAAATAAAAATATATAGTCGTCAACAATTAAAAAATAGCGCAGGGTGTGTTACTCAATTTTATAAACCGATATTGATTTTATTCATAATGTTTTATGTGAAGATAGGATATGAGCCGTCCGTTTAGAATTAATCGCTCAAAGATTTAAGATATGTACTATTGAAAGTAAGAAGATAAGACGCGTGATTAGTGATAGTATAAAGATTCTTAAATTTTTGCATAGGTATAAAACTTTGCTTGGCTATCTTCCAATTATATTTATGTAGCAGAGAAATGTGGAAAGGTGAACGAGAGGTTTTCTTAAAATGCAAAACATTTTAAGAAGTATTGTGGAACAAGAAAATATTGTTTTTTAATTATGGTTAAGATTTTCAATTTCATCATGCTCGATATGAGGGCACCGCAATAAGTGGGAAATGCAAACTAGACACAGCTAGGATCAATGTAAGGTCTACATGAAAATATGAAACACAACATATTGTTAAGTTTTTTTGCAAAATATTACAAATCTTACTATGTTCAGTTGGTTTGTTTCTATAACAAAATTTTAAAGATTGCACTTGTTGTTCAAATAATTTACCATTCTTAGCCCAGAGTAGTTTAGCCAAAGATATTATATTATTATATAATATCTTTGAGTTTAGCCTTTTCTGTTTTAAGTTAAGAATCAATCTTATAACTCTGATAAAGATTAAAATTCGTCTAAGCGTGCAATCTTTTACTAATTAGAAATTTACAAATTAATGTGATCATCCATGGTTTGTAATTGAACATAATAATGATCACAGATATGTGGATTTAGTTAGATATTTATTTATAGAGATTTAAAATATATGTGAAATCAAGTCTATTTTCCTTTCAAACTGTATATATTGGCATAACGATAATATAGTAACTAGGCTCATTAAGGCAATGATTATAAATATATAGTGAATTATTTCCTGCTGGGTAGTATTTAGCAAAGCTGAAGGGTTATGCTCAAACAATATTCTTATGATATCAACACGGATCAAAATACATTTATTTTCATAGAAGTTTGATATTCTACGAGTAAAAGTCAAAAGGTGGTTAAGCATAACGTGAATGCTATACTACTACACTATACTCAAAATAATAGTGAGGGTGAGATCAGTGTAAAAATTGGGAAATTTATAGCATATACCCACCTAAAATTATTTATTTCAGCACGGCCATTCCAGCGATGCTATGTCAAGAATTGAAGGTGAAACAGTTTAATTATGACCGATTAATAGATTGCTTTCTAAAGTGGTGTGCAGGGGGGGGTGGATGGGTGGTCTGTGTTGGTTGCCAAACCTATATAGACTGCCATATATTGATCCATATTCAACCATACACATCGCCTAGATATTTTTACAACATAGCTGATTACATCGATACGTCACTTATACGAATGTTGACGATTTGTTAAAATTATGTCATGTCGTGATGTGATGTGACGTGACATCACTCATGAACATCGCCTTTATAACCTACTGAACCACTGGCGGTGGAGACGGGGAGGGGGCTGAAGGGGCGGCAGCCCCTCCCAGCTTTAGACCTGGGGAGGCGGGACTATCTTTCAGCCCCCCCCCCCCACCAAGTGTATACGTAAAACATATACTTTTTCCAACCGTATTATAATTTTACTAGTGTTA
>JAYRBW010045482.1:0-11447 GCA_036023295.1 Invenusta paracnida
TGTAATTCTGGACTCTTGTATTATTGTTAATATTATTGTTAATATTATTGTTAATAAATATTTAAAAAACTCAAATATGAAATTTTTTACGAAACGACCTATATTTAACTTTCTATATTTTGAATTTTTTGAAATTTTATTATCAATTCATTTACCCTTAATATTTGCTTATTCTAAAATTCTAAAATTCTTACAAAATTGGCATTTGTTGCGAACTTATTTACTAAATATCAATGAACATTATTACTGTTCAACTTTACAAATTCTTAAATTGATATCCTCCTTTTTTTGAAAAAGCAATATTACTAGGAGCTTGTCTGCAATATAGCCATAACCTTCGTATTCATTAATTTCATTTTTAGTGAATGAAAACTAGAGTCCTGTCATCTACCCGACAGAAAATTTTGCCGACATTTTTATGATGAAAATATAAGAAGAGATACATGAATTGTAAGACAATATTTTAATTGAATTGAATTGAACGAAGCAGGTCTGATTCAAAATAACAAAACATTTCGGCCTTATTTGTTTTTATAACTTACATGACATAAGTGATAAGCGAAAGATTAAAAAAACCTTGTTACTGACGTTTTGCAATCAGAAAATCTGTCAAATTCACATTTTTTATAGCATTTGGCACTGTTTTTCCTACCAAAGAGGAGATTTGAAATATATTATTCGTAAGTACATGATAATAATTTCTTGTTCGGAACGATGTCATATTACTTTAAATCACAAAGTATTGAATAAAACGAATGTAGCCATTAAAGAGCATATCTACTTCATAATTATTTATTATTTAACTGATTTCATGTATATTTTTTATGTCATTAAACTGGTTTCATAATTTAATGATCCATTTAGTAACTAAACAATTTTCTTAGTGTATACCACAGGATAAATTACGTATTTCAATATACGCAATTCAATATAAACATATATATATGTGAAAATAATTATTTCTTATATAAAAACATACAAACGGTTTACTTTATCAAAAGTTCATTTTATATCATGCTTATATAGCTTTCTTTTACTGACTTAAAACGTTTCCATTTTATAATACTTTGTTTAATTTTAATTATATTTAAATAACTAATTCATGTTGAATAAATAAATTTAATGTCTTAATTTATGTTAATTAGATTATACTATATTTTCAGGTTACAATAGAATAGAACAATAGAAGATTTTAGAAATGGCAAGTGTTTTTTCTCCATTTGTAATACGATAATGCATTAAGCATTTCATAAAAACTTTTCAAATCTGTACCAACTATATATAAATTACATCATTCATGATAAATATCTTTATATTAGTTTTAGGATATGTACACATAATGTATTAGTTGATATATTTCAATTTATTTAGTTCATATATTCCTTTTCTTCAGAAATATGCTAATTAAAATTTCTTCAAAAATATAATATACACACATATAAAAATATCAAAGTAGGCACGCATGTTTGCACATTAGCCAGAAAGATATTAACATCATTATTGGCCAACTAAGAACTGGCATTTTCCTAGCATGTGTAACAGGTTTCTCATGCAATAAATTTCAACTTCTCTTTTCTTCCTTTAATTAAATGAGTTCCATTGTATTTGAATTATAGAATTATAATAATATCAGTGAAATATTATCATTCATATTTACAACACCGAAATTGTATAGTAGCACGCAAATACGAATTGACATCAAATGTAATTCGACACCCTATCCGCTGCCTATCCTTTGAAAATGACTCAGCACCTTAAAAAAATCATCCCCGAGTCTGCGAACATATTTATTCCGAACAACCCGAAAGAACCCGAAGCCATTGGGGTGCGAGGAAGTCGAGAAAGTAAGTAAAGATAGACGCACCACCCGAAAAGTCGCCCACCTTGACAATGAGAAACAAAGAACCGGTTGTATGCCGCCAAGAAAGCTATAGACAGTGATACCATTAAAAACACGGATGGGAATTTCCTAAGCTAACAGCACATTGGGTCCAAAGAGGGACAATAACATACGAAATAGAAGGTAAGAAGACAGATAACAAAACGAGGAGCCTAGAATTGGCGAATAACAAACTGAACAATAAACTATGACAATAAAGAATACGAATGGTTACCATACACAGATGGATCAGCAATGGAGTGAAGAGAAAATGGAGGAATGGGAATGATCATCATAAACGGCAGAACGAATGAAGAAATCGCAAGAATAAGGAAGCCTGCAGGGAAATTCTGTTCTTCATACCAAACAGAAATGGTGGGAATCAACGAAGGACTCAAATGGCTGGAAGGAAGGAAAGGAAAAGAGCAATGATCATTACCGATAGTCTGACTAGTATCCATAGTATTAATAATTTCAACTATAAGTCAAAAAACAACCTAATTAAAGAATGCTACAACACCCTGGAAAGAATCAATGTAGAAGAAGAAAACAGAAAGATCACGATGACATGGACATCAAGCCACTGTGGGCTAGACGGCAACGAGGAAGCAGAGAGAGAAGCAAATATAGCAAGCAAAATGGACCAGAATGGAGTGTGATGGCTATACGATGTAGCAGTAGTGAGAATCAAAAGCGCATATAAAAAGAAAAGAATCTTCAGCCACGAATAAAGCCATAAGACATATAGAAAAGGAGGGATTAGAGAGATAGAAGACAAGGAAATCTAAAGGGATGAAATGAAGAGTATGAAGACGGAGAATGTAGAATCTGTAAAGAAGAAGACAAAACAACAGAACATATTATGACTAGGTGCCCGGGGACCCTTCAGTACAGATTGAGAGAGAACATCAGTGAGATGGCGGACCTCTGCCTTAACTACAACAAGTTACCAAGATGTGGAAATGGTTCAAAAAGAAGGAGGATTGAGCAAAGTCAGTAAGCCTCCCGACCCGCTATCGACAACACGCCCATCAAGTAAGAGTTCCACAAACTCAGAATCAAGAAGTGTAGGTATATTCAACTGCTTAGGAGCCTATTCTGGTATTTGTTATTCTAGAAGTGTCTACATCAGATATGTTCGCTCGTGTATGAATGGACTATGCTGCAGGGGGTTGGCTCATATCTACAGACCAGTCCCTTGTCAAGAATTCGAAGACATCCAGAATAAAGCGGTCATGGTCAACTATGGGCTACTCAACCAAAACCAGCACTGGAGATCTCTCTGAAGAAGCGATAATTGAAACTATATATGTCCGCAGCGAGTTCAAAGGCTCCACCTTGTACGAGAAAGCCCTTCGCAAACACCCAGAAGACTCACTTTATAAGATTGCTACTCATGACCAGATCAAGTGACTCAAGACAATCCATCCCACTTGAAGAGAAATTGGCAGATGGTTGCGCGCCCGCGCATCGCTGATGCGCCCTTAGATTATTGTCAATGAAGCCCTCATAATGTGGGTTTCATTCCTATATTTATACAACATACGCTTCCGTAAATGTACGTATATATTTATTATGTCCAATACATTTTAATATACAAATTATTTATATCATTTTAAGTGCTATGCGGCAGTTTAATTTAATTAAATAAGAAATAAATGTAACTCATATTGCCTTAGGATCTATTAGTTTTAGTTTCAAGAGATAAATCTGAAACGATGAGAACTTTACATAAAACATCACGTTAGAATCAATCAATTTCTATGAAAATAGATAACGCGTGTTCGACAGAATAAACTTATCTTGTACTACTTGTACTTGCATATAATAAGTTTATACTCATGCTATGAACAAAATTAAATTCTAAATTAATTGCCAATATTTGTTATTTAACAGTATATGCCAATTTACTTATTCTTTACGAATACGAATCAATGTAAGTTATTAGTAAAATTGTATTCTTTTGTGAATCCTATTTTGCAAATGTGATAATGCAGTGGTATCCATGTCAAGTCAACAAAAAAGAAAGAGCGAACAGTGAATCAATTGAAGAGTGATACTTCTTAAGAAGCAGGCCCGTTTTTAATCTTTGGTAATAAAACATCAATGTTGATCCCAAAAAAATTATCCAAATAAACTATCGAATAAATGCACCAAAAATGAAGTTATTTAAATTTCTCTATGAACCATTTTGAAAAGAGTTCACAATGTTAAAATCTGCGTCTTATTTAAATTTCTATCCTTTTGTTTGAAAATTGATGTTCTTGTTATACGCACATTTTTCATAACTTTGTTATCGTTCGGCAGTATATATTTATTTAATATATATTCTGTTCACTTAATAAATAATATATTATTGGTGTGCTTAAAATACATAAAACTAAAATATAACTATAATATAACTACGACTATAATTTAACATTTTATTAAATTTGTTATCGTTCGGCAGTAGGTATATCTTTCTGTTACATGAAATAAAGAATATAATATTGGGGCAACAAAATATAGCTTTTTTGAACATCAATTGTTAGTGATATCTTTTTAAATATATAAATTCAAGTTATAGTAGAAAGGTATTCTTAAAATTTGATTAATATGAAATATAAATAATAACAACGAATGCTTTACATTTTATGCGTATGTTTTGTCAAAAATCTTATGTATTTATAAAATGTTATATAAATTATCAAATTTTAAAACACAAATCCATTTGAAGCTATATTGTAATCAATGCAAAATAACGCATCGCACAAAACACAATAGGTAAAAAGGACATATTCTTCTTAATAGTAATTCTTAAAGTAGTTGGCATCATTGAAACTCATTGAAGATTTATTTAATTCATACATTATTTTGTCTTTCTAAGAATATAGGTATACTGCAAATTATTCTACAATCTAATAACTTGATTAAGAGTTTTATCAAAATCATCCTTTTCAAAAATAATAATTCCAAATCATATTTTTACAACAAAAATTGATAAATTTATTTATGAAAATATTGATTTCATTTTATTTCATGACATTACATTATATACATTTAATATAACATATAATTTATTAAAACAAACATTTAGAAGAACAATTAATAAATTGAATGTTTTTCCACAATTATATTGTAGAATTTGTTAATAAATTACAACTAGAAAAGCAAGTGGAAAAATAGATATACATCAAGAAAGAGTTAAATTATATTTTATATTTGGTACCCAGATGATTAAAACTCACCACAAAATACAAGTATTTACACACAAGAACTGTTCGGAAGGGGTGGTGCTTTCGAATTTGTGACATTCGAATTGTGCTCCTCTAAACTAAATTCTTGAACCCTAGTTCTCCGTTGATTCTTCCCACGCCAGGAAATCATAGTTACAACTTCCCGTCTCAACGCCGGCAGTATGAGGCAGTAGAGAAAGGGACTAATGGTATTCACGTTGAGAAGTAGACTTCCAATTCTGTTCACAGGGTTAGTGATGTCATTCATGTCAACCAGATTGAATAGGCAGATGGAAATGAACACCGTGTCTAGTGAGAATGAGACTACGTAGCACAGAGAAATGGCGAGGGAAGATTTAAGGAGTTGGGAGCCGATTTGCTCTATCATGCAAGGGTCTGAGTTTGTCTGACTGCCTCCACGGGTCCAAGAGAAGTTCGTGGAGTTGGACGAGACCCTCACTGAACCGGAGTAAAACCGATGAAGACTTAGCGTGTGGAAGAAACCAAGAAGAATGATCGGTATGAAGTAAATGCTTGAGAGCCAGATGATGATCATGAGTTTGAAGAAGTTCTGACGAACGAATCCCACACTCTGGTGGTCGTCGATAATGCGACAGGAGCCCCCCTGGTAGTCCACAGTATTGAGGAAGACCAGAGAGTTTACGAGAATAGCGATCAGGTAAAAGGATATCAGAGCTACGATGTAGCCAGTCAACTTCATTGTGCGGTAGTAAGCGGCGAACCGAATAGCGATGTAGCGGTCCACGGATTGGAGGATGATTCCGTAGACACTCACGCACACGAGAGTCCAGAATGCCATCTTACTCGTCCATAAGTAGCAAATGATCCTCTCCCCTGGTCCATCATGCGCCAGTTCCACCTCAAGCATATCATGTTGAGCCAGTTTGGGGATAGAGATGAGGGCGATTAGGGCATCGATGGTCACCTGATGCCGCATAATAAGCTTCACTTTCTTGTTCAGGCATTTGGATTTGCTGATCATAACCAGGAGAAAGCAGTTAGCGAGTAGGCCGATGACATTGATTGTGATACCCAAATCGTCTACAAGTTCAATCCAGGTATCGAGACGACGGTCTGGTTTCCGTTTGGAACTTTTGTTGACATAGTGCTGCTCAACGGTATTGTCGTGTGAGAATATCATGTATCGTGCTCGGTGGATACTCAGTTTACAAAATGGAAAAGAGACTCGACGAATTTGACGATTATATGCTTATATATAAGAGAATGTGTTCAGTGGAAGGAAGCAAAAGAAGAAATAGCTTACTTCGTTTCAATTGGTTAATTCAACATGAAAAATATTAATTTCGACGAATACGATATATAGGTTGATGTCTAAATATTGTAGTATAACTAACGTTTAAATTATAAGCAATACATGAGACCTCCGTTTATTGTAGAATATCTACAATATTATTTGTACTCAATATATAATTGAAAAATAGTATTGAATACAATTTGCGTTTTTTGGATTCGCATAATGGGCGCTATATATATATATATGTATATATAGGACATACTACAATGATATCTTTAGCTGTTCTAATTCATAAAATTGCATCAACATCACTATTTATTAGTAGTGTTCATACTTTTGTATAATTATATAATTTAATTATAAATATAAATATATACATAAACAATAATATTGCTTAACTTACCAGTTGAATAACAAATTTAAACCAAAAAAGTGAGATCTATAATTTTGCTTATATATACTCTATAAGTATAATCAATTTATTAAAATTAGTATTCATATGATCTACTTTTATTTACGAAAAAAACAATTTAACATATAATATATGATTTAAATAAAAAAAAACACTTTTGGTTTAATTGAGTTTAATCAAATAACAAAAACTAACGATTTTCAATATTATACAAAAAATATTTATTGATAAAAATATGAAGGTAAAATGGAGCCCCTATCCTAATTTACACTCAGTCCAATATCCATAAAGAAAGGAATCGTCTTCGGTAAATTTCGACGAGCAGTAGCCAGATCAAGCAACCAAATGAACGCCAAAGACTCTATGGATCAAGTCAAAGAAATATAAATTCCAAAACAATGGATATCCAGAGGCCTTTTTACGACGCACTCTTTTCGAATATAAAAGAATACATCTACATAAAATGCCCATACATCAACGAAACTAAAAAAACGACAATCATGTATAATGGCAATACTCCGCATAACGAAATTAGAAGATACAATTCACTTGGGGTTCGACGACAGAAAACCTTAAAAACAAATTTTACATCCCCAGAAAGAACACATGAATTGCCCAACCGACAATGAAACCTGCAAACTCAACACTAAACCAAACCAGTATCCCAAGAAAAACATTATTTATGAGATTAAATGCTGTCTATGTAACCAGATATATATATATTGGGAAACAGGCAGGACAGCAGGAACCCGGATCAAAGAAAATATATCTGGATCTTATCCATCAGCTGTTAAAGATCATTCCCGCAATGTATACAATCATATAACTGAATTTTCCAATACGATCCACTGGCGCATTATACATTAAAGGATCTCTGAACCAACAAAAGAAAATGAATAGAGTGTATTTAAATACATAGCGAGAGCATATAATTATGTCATCTCTTATGAATGGGTGTATAATTAGTAGGTACTACTTGCAGTTCACTTCCTAATCTTATGTAATGTACTCTATATCTTCACATTAACTATACAAGGTATTTAATGTGTTTAATGCATATAATGTACTTTTTCTTTATGCTAGCTATAAATCTACTCTATATTCTGTATTATTCTGATTAGTTAACTGTAACTTACTATAATCCAGCTCTTTGCGTACGTATTTATATTGCTACACACACAATATTTTAGCACTTGCACTTACACTCCATCAATATATTCTCTTAATATCCAAAGACTATTATTAAATTTTTCTTTAATTTATCATCATGAATCCCGGATATGTGACCACTAATAAATTTTCATCTTGATAATTAATCTAAAATTTAAAAAAATAAAACGACTTATTTCTTACTTATTAGGTAATGCAAACTTAATTAAAATACAACGATTTTCTATCAACAAAATTGTACAACGCAATGTATAGGAAATCAATAAGAGTTACAATCTATGTATAGTTACTCTATGGTGCTAACCATTGATAGATAAGGTATATTTGCTCTATAATTACAGTTATACAGCCATTTAAACAATATATATATATATATCGTGCTAACCATAGATATTTTATAACATAATTAACTACTTATGTATATACATAGTAAGTAATATTATTCAACTTAAATAATAAGTTTAGAAGTTAATGCTTTATTGATTTTTAAAACATAAATTGATTTTTAAAACATAAATTGATTTTGGTAAACAATTATGGGAATGAATAAATTTTATAAATTATTAAAGTTTAAATTATACTAAGTATACGTTTATTGTTTTCAACATCAAGTTATTCTTCTCATGTAAGATAATTGTACAAAATTCCAAAAAGTTATTAAAACTTTATACTCACAGGTTACAGATATATCAATCATAGGAAATTATATAGCGCATATTGGAACCATGAGCTTTAGAGAAGATAAACAATATATTTTAGATAATCCCTGGACAAATAAAGGACAGGAATTTACGCGCAACGAGAGAAAACATTTCGGCATATTAGGACTTTTGCCGCCAGCCACTAAAACATTCCAGGAGCAAACTGACTTATGTCTCCGTCAACTCAACTTGAAGATGAGTGACTTGGAGAAATACATCTTTCTTATGGATTTGCTCTCGACGGATGTAGACTTGTTTTACAATCTAGTGGGGCAAAACGTCACCCAGCTAATGCCATTAATTTACACACCAACTGTGGGCCAGGCCTGTCAAAACTATCACTTGTGCACTAGGCGACCGCGGGGCTTATTTATCTCAGCTGAAGATGAGAATAGTATGATAACGATTCTACGAAATTGGCCTCAGAAGGAGGTAACCGCCATTGTAGTCACTGATGGAGAGAGAATCCTTGGTCTAGGGGATCTTGGGGCAAATGGAATGGGAATTCCTGTGGGAAAGTTGGCTCTGTATACGGCTTTAGCTGGTGTGAATCCCGCAGTTTGTCTCCCAATAACGCTTGATGTTGGAACTAACAACCAAGACCTAATCAACGATCCTTTCTACATTGGACTAAAACAGCCTCGACTTAAGAAGGACAGTTTTTACACTTTCGTTGATCGTTTCATAAAAGCATGCAATCAAATATTCGGGCGACATGTACTTATACAATTTGAAGATTTTGGAAATAATACCGCTTTCACCCTACTGGAGAAATATCGTAATCAAATCTGTTGCTTCAACGATGACATTCAGGGTACAGCAGCTGTAGTTGTCGCGGCAATTTTTTCAGCTATTAAAGTCACAAAAAAGGAACTGGCTGCAAATACTTTTCTATTCATGGGGGCCGGGGAAGCTTCCATAGGGATTGGTATGCTTCTGGTGATGGCAATGGTTCGGCAAGGTCTAACGGAAGATGAGGCAAGGAAAAGAATCTACATGACTGACAGTCAAGGTCTTTTGGTTGAAAATCATCCCACAAGGAAGGTTACTGGACACAAGGTTCAATTTGTTAAGTCTGTGCCTCACATAAGTGACTTTGGGGAAATTGTAAAATCTGTGAAACCCTCGATTCTCATTGGAGCAGCGGCTATACCTGGATCTTTTGATCAGAATGTTCTCGAGAGCATGGCTGAATTCAACGAGCGTCCGGTAGTGTTCGCCTTGAGCAATCCAACATCAATGGCCGAGTGCACTGCAGCCGAGGCCTACACGCACACAAATGGAACCTGTCTCTTTGCAAGTGGCAGTCCCTTTCCCGACTCGCAGTTCAACAGCGTGGCATACTCGTCTAGTCAGGCAAACAACGCCTACATCTTCCCTGCCATTGGTCTGGCAATAGTTGCCGCACAGATTCACCCTGTCACTGAGGACGTCTTTATTGAAGCGGCTGAAGCGCTAGCCAGTCAAGTGACTGGGGAAGATCTTCTACTCGGTCGAATACTTCCTCCTTTGGAGAAGATACGCGAGGTCTCCAGTGTTATTGCCCTGCGAGTTGTGGAATTAGCCTATCGGAATAAGTTATCCTGGCGTTTGCCGGCTCCGGCTAATTTGCATGAACTTATTGATCGGCACACCTATACACCACATAGGAGCAAGCTTTGAAGTGCTGTACTATTTCTTCGAATTTGAATGTCACATTTCTCGTCAATCATCAATTAATTCTGTTTAAATCTTGTCTGCGATGCTCTACCATTTGAGATAGTAATTGCATATTAATTGCTTCTTAGGCGCCAATATGCATAATTTCAATTTCTTGGAAAGTCACATAAACCAAGATTAATTTGAATACCTACCGATATGTGTAATTATAAAGAAAACAATAAATACGAGCATGTAACTAATTTTTTCCTTATAATTTGTATAATTTTTTGAAAATGTAGCGAATTGGAAAGATTTAATTCCCATTTTTGATGTTCAATATGGGAGTAGAGTGGAATATACCTTTATTGTAATTTATGCAGCTCGTTTTTTAAAATCAGTATATTCATCGTATCTCATATAGAATTCAATGAATTTAATCATAATGAAACATAACAAATAAATATAAATAATTTATCCAAAACAGCGTTTTTTTAACACAGGAAAAGGGATGGTTGTATAATAAATGTTTCTAAATGATATTTTATGCTTAAGATACATATAAAACATTAATAATATAACATTATTCCCCAATTTAACGATTTCTTCATTAGCTGTAATATTTTAAGATTTGTCATGTGTATTATATTTATAAGATACGGTAACTAAAAGTTCCCAAGATACTAGAAAAGTGCTAAAAAGAGATATAGCTTGAGAGATGATCATAAAGTTGCATAAATGAAAAAGTACGATATATGTATACAATTTGTGTTAAATATAAAAGCAAAATATTAATTTATATTTAATAGTTGCAAAATATGTTGTATATATATATATAATTGTCGCATTTATATTCGTATATAATATGTAAAATGTGTATGACTTGTCCAATCTTGTTATTCTCGATGGCATTGTTAAATACGTTGGAGCAAATTTTGGGAACTATTCATTGATTTCTGTGAATTATATTCATTTTTCGCCATTAAATGTTTTATTTATAATTAATCGGTTTTAACCAAAGATTATATAAGAATATCATTCATATAATGACAGAAATTTAGAGAAATTTTTATATTTAATATATATATTTATATAAATTAATTTTACTTTTCATAGACGGCGATATGCCTTATAACTATGTAAGTAGTATTTTTAG
>JAYRBW010045493.1:0-11446 GCA_036023295.1 Invenusta paracnida
GATATAAGGCACATTGGTTATAAGATACATAATTTTCAAGTCCCATGAGTGTACGTTATAACGAGATTATACTGTATTATTTCATTAAACCATTATAGGCCTTTCAGTTTGATTTTCAAAACTAAAAAATCAATATTATTACTTGAAAAATAATAATCTAAGGATTTAAAAACATTAATATTATGATAATACATTGAGTAGTTCAAAAGTTTATAAAACAAAAAATATAATTCTTGAAAAATTAGACAGGAATTTGTTATTAAAAACTGGTCTCTTGTGACTAATATAAGCTAAGATTTTTAAATGTTTTAAATCAAAAGTTAAATTATAACAAACTTTAATTTATGGTGAAAATCTGATTTTTACTCTAGAAATTAATTATACCAAATTTAAAGAGCATTATTTTATATTTTTTAGGGAGATAAAAGTGAATGGACTGAAGTACCTACTTACTGTTTTAATTTATTCATAGTGTGGTTACTGTGTATGGCTCTTAGTTGGGAGGAGGAGATCATCTATATATAATATGTTAATGTATATGTATTAAACATGTCGGTGTGAAACTCAGATTTTCTTCCTATATTTTTAACTAACAAATAAAGTTCATCCATTAACATTAATTTTAAACAGATTTGGTACTGTTTCTTTTTAACCCCATGTGATACAGTTTTGTGTTTTTGTCCTAAAGTATATAAAAAAGTGATTCATTTATCATAGATTAGTACAATTTTTATCAATATATACCTATTACTGGCAATATTGCACTATACTGGCACTATTTAGTGATTTTTAATTAGAAATTGTAAGTTAAAATGTGTTAGATACATAACAAATATCTTTCTACTCACAACAATTCTCAACATCATTTCATGCCCTGTCATAAGCATTTTATTTTGAAAACAAGTTGCCAAATTATAATTGTTACATTTATTTACACTACATTTGGAAGTTATTCATAAATTTGATTTGGTATAACTAGAGTTTAACCATAATTATGAGTATAAATGATCAAGAAATAATAAGATCACATTAATATATTGCCCAATTATTAACACAAAGGAGTTTGTAAATTTTTGTTAAAAAACAAACATACCTTAAAAGGACATGCTTTATTTTACTGAAATACAATAGTGTGTGTGAACTTTGACCTTATTATAATGAAATAATGCAATCAAGTGGGAATATATTGCAATAGGGCAGTTATTATATGAACTGTTAATCCCTTATTTGTGTACTGGCTTGCACAGTTTGACTGTAATGTATGAACAGCAGTAAAAGCTAACCACAAATAAATCGTTGATATACACAGCTTTTGTCTATTGAATAAATTTACGAGATGTTGACATGTCCAATGTAATGTGTGGCAGTTAGCTTTATCTTGTTGTATTCCTAAGTTGAAGGCTGCAGCTGCATGGGGCATACTTGAAATCTATTTATGTGTGCCTTAACACTGAACTAAGTCTATGCTGATAAAAAACCCTAAAAACATAGCCTTTGCGGGCAATTTATAAGTCCTTGGTTATTGACTGTGATTGATACAAACTGTTACTGACCTCTACTGTTTGTTCAGCTCAAAAAGCACATGTATGTCAAATGGTTCCTCACAAAAATAAACAGTATTTGGTAATTCTCTGGGATAGATTACTAATTTCAGTACAATTTATTAATTAAGTATTAGACTTTTTATTTATTTATAAACAATTTATATTTCATTTATAGTAGGTATATATATGCATCTTCATGGACTTACCTATTAATGTTCCCATTAGTAAACATTATTAACTTATACAATTGTGACAGTTTACTTCTCTTTTTTTAGTAAGCAATTGAAAACAACATTTTTGGTAACTGTCAGTGGAGGGTTGGCTTGTTGTGAAAAATAGATTTAGAAATTAGACATTTCAGCTATAAAAGGGTGTAGGTGTCACAAAAATAATTACAATAATTTGTGTAATAATGTGTACACAATATTACACAAAAGAATAATATAGTAAATGCTGAAAAAAACCTTCTAAAATGTTATGTTCGTTTATTAAAATTAATAGGATTCTGACAAAGTGTTGGTCAAAAAGGAGGACCATGGAGGCCTAGATTTGATGTACTCTGCATACAATTAAGACTTCAATTCTGATGAAAATGTTCCAAACCTCTTTTATAATGACCGTGTTTTCCAAGAGTCAGCAGGAGCTTGATACTTTCTTGTTGGCGATAAAAGTAACCAGATCTCTTGTAATATGCAATTGTTTCCCATGGTTATATATATATATGTATGTCTTATTGAGCATAAAGCACGCCATATTATTCTTGTATATGTACAGATAATGTAATCACATCTTTAAAAACAGACTTTTCTAGTTATTTTTTTCTCATTTAGACATCTGTAGTGTGAGATTAAGTTTGAATTGAAAACTATTTTGGCCCTTGGATGTTACATATTTCAGTTTTTTTTGTTATGTTTTTAATCCATTTAAATGTATTACTATCAGGTTTTAAACTCTGAATCTAGCTTATTCAGGGTTCATAACGTGTCAGGGTATTGTCAGGGTATTTCAAAATCCTGAAAAATGTCAGGATATGTCAGGGTATATGAGTCTTTTTTCATCAAATGTCAGGGTAGATTTTATTTTGGTATAATGTAAAAAATTTAATGCAGTATTATATTGAAATTATGATAAAAAGAATGAAAAAAGTTCGCGCTTCGCGCGAACATAACTGTACCTACATATTATCATTATCTATTTATGTATTTCAGATCAGATTGAGGCAACAGTTAAAAATTCCATTTGAAAAATATTACTTGCTTTTGTCCCTAGTTGGCATGACTTTAAACTAGGTTTAGGGTGTCAGAGTGTATGTCTAGGAAATTTTGAAATGTCAGGGGGAAGATTTTTACAAACTGTTATGAGCCATGTTATTTGTTCATATGTTCGTACTTTATAGCATTATTTGTTATTTTTTATAAAAAATTTGTCATGTATTGTTTAAATATCTTTAAAAATATGTTTTTGTAATTTAATTTTTTTTGCATGCTATTAAAAAACTAATAGTTATTTTCAATTTTAGCGTTACCAAGAATGAACACTGATTTCCGTGTCTCATGTTTCTACACAAGTAATTTTTTATTCAATTTATATAGCGTATCTTGATATATTTTTACTGTTTAGATTACTAGATAAAGATTATTTTCAGATTTGAAAAGATTCTACAATTAGATTAATTATTTACTTAGTTTTACCTTTGTTTATAATCTATTATTTAACAGTTTACTTAAATTCAAAAATTTATATTTCTGATTTATTTTGATGGTTTAGCTAGATGTGTATGAAAGTAGGTTTAATTTGTATGCGGGCGTATTTCGCTATGTTAGGGTTTCGTTTTTACACAATGGCTTTTTACACAATTGTACAGAATCCCACAAAAATGTTTTTATGACGAAAGATACTTGTAAATAAGGTAGCAAGATAGTTTATGAATGATAGTAATTTGTAATAATTAATAGGTTCTTTACATGGATAATGTAATTGTAAGTTCACTTAATATGTACTTATGTGATCATGCGTGTGTTGAATTTTTGTAATTTGTAGATTAAAACCACATTTTTGTGTAAGTGTCAGATCCGCATGTCTTTAGGTACGGCCGAATTCTGTTCAGTTCCAATAGAGTAATACTAATTACTACATATACTTCGAATATTATGATATTGTAAAGTTACAGCGTTTATGAGAGAGATAGTATTAAAACTGCAGGTTATTCTATACATTTTGAGTGAATTGATATTGATGGGTTGGACTCGTCAGTAGTTAAGTCTGATTCGTTGATTTGCTTTGATGGCTTACTATCCACGTCGAAATGACATCCGGTTGTTTCAAGCTTTTATCTGTGAAATTGGAGTGCTTTGTAAGCTGGTTGGCTGGCTGGCTGACTAAACTTGAAATTGTTGGCACACTAGCTAAGCTTGAAAATGTCGATGTGTTGTAGTATATAATGTTTGTTCGTAGTCTAGCTTGACTGTAGTTAGCGTGGAGTTGTTCCTGTTAAGTGTGCTGCTACGCTATTTCTGACATGCTGTGATAGATTGTCGGCTACGTGTATATGTGGAATTCTTCTCTATCAACTCTAGACTGACAACGAGCCTGGTGCAGGCAGCTCTCGATGAATTCGGATTCATTTTTAACAGAAGTTGACCAGTTGAGATATGTCTGATTAACTGGTGGATGAATTTAAATAAATGCTCCACCTCTTGTCAGACATATTATCGACGTACAACTTGAATCATCTCGAAGTTTGATGGACTGACTGCACGACAAGGCCGGTAAGTTCTATTGTCGAGACACTTATTAAACAAGTTTCAAGTATTTCTCTGCGTTACTTATTGTTTTATAATTTACGTCATTTTTGGGGGAGTGGTATTTTTTATGAGAATTTGTATAATGACAGTTTGAATAAATCGAATATACTAGTATTTTTAATTCATTGAATATCATGACACGGTCGCGACTTTTCCACGTTTATAATTAGAAAAATATTACTTATTTAAAATAATATTCTCATTGAATTAGTCCATATTTTGTGTTTCACTCGTTAGACGATGTGCGTTATATTTTACGTGTGGAGATGAACTGTAATATGTACATATATTCGCAAATGTTGGGTGAC
This sequence comes from Invenusta paracnida, assembly GCA_036023295.1. Taxonomy (NCBI): domain Eukaryota; kingdom Metazoa; phylum Platyhelminthes; order Proseriata; family Coelogynoporidae; genus Invenusta; species Invenusta paracnida. The sequence continues at coordinate 4,657 of JAYRBW010045493.1, forward strand.
ATTTTTCTGAAGATACGTTAAAAATTAATCACATTTTATTAAATAATACAATGTTATGTATAGTTACATTCAATTTTTACTGTATTTAACCGGGGCTTAAATAACCGATTTTGTTAGTGCATAATATGTTTGATTTTTACTTGTACATTCAGACAGTGTTAAATTGTAGAAATTTTACAGATACTTTTCGTAGTGACTAATAATTTGAACATGCATTGCTTAATCATTTCGATTACAAGTCTTGTCTGAACTTTGTCATGATGAAATTGATTTACTGCCACTACTGGTACCATTTTTGTGATGCATATCTAAGCCTATTACATTATTCTCGCGTTGAATAATACGTCACTAAACACTCTGTTAACAAATTATGATGAACAAATAGATTACTTCATTTAATCCATTACATTATAAGTATTATTTGTACGACTTATGCTGTCAACAGGTTGATTTATTTGTTTATATATTTTGGTTAGCGTGTGTGATTGTTGTACTTGTTATAATGTCACGTAAACTGTCAAATTTGTAGTTAGCTCTGATTGTAGTATGTAATTCTATACTAATCAGGGGTGCCCTAGAAGTATAATGTTTTCTTCCACCGAATTCTTGTGATGTATCATTTTATTTGAATTCATAATATTGATTTGCTTAAAATGATTTTGAGATTCCTTTTACTACTGTTTTTATATTGCCATGAATAATTCTATGCGGATATTTTATTTGTATAACTTGATCACAGTCGTAAATATTATTATTAGAAACTATTTAGACTTGTCGTTCTGTGTATATTCATTGCATTATTATCTTCAAATGTAATTTTTTGGTAATGATCTATTTCCCACCAGGAACTTGTAAATATATTTTTACAACAAGCTCTGTTTTCATTTGTATGTACATTTCATTGGGAATATTTTTACATTAAAGTAGCATCTATCGTATGTTAGTTTCAATTCTTTCTTTCTGCTTTTAACTGTGAAACGGAATACATGTAAGGTTGATTTATTTGTACCTAATTCGCCGAAATATACGGCATTGTAAATGAAATTCGACTGGAATACTTTCAATTGTCTGTCTAAGACAGTATTCAGATACATTTCTATAATTACCTACTTCAGTAAGGAGCGTTATAGATAGAAATGAAGGATAAACTTAAATTTACTCACATCTTTATCTCTGGAGGGGGGCAACAAGCAATTTTTACAGAAAGGTATCTTTTGGTTGAACGGAGTAATATATGAATCTGATTTTTTTGCAAGTGGCTAAAAGACTAACTAATTGCTATGGGACCTATAATTACGACTGTTAACTTCTTTTCTTAGATGACTAAAGTTAAATCCATCAACGGAAAATTTCATGTTTATTCTCAATAATCTGTTTTGATTGAACGACGAATGACTAGAACATTTTCCATTGATTAATGCACATTAGTTTAACTAAATTATAACGTAAGTAGAATTAATTATGAATATGTTAACATGCTTTTGGAGGGAGCTAAAATGCAAAGCCTGGTGAATATCCAAATTTTTGTTCTTAAAGGAAAGTCTGTTCTGCTTGAAAAATGTATCATATCAATTCGGCATTTTTCCAGTATTGTCTAAAAACACTTGTTTAACTTAAAAATAAAGGAAATAGAAAATGTTATAGCTTTGCGATAGAGCTTTTAGTGTTTATTAAATATGTGATTTTGATAAAACTTGCATGTATTAACCTTGTGATTGTAATCAGGTCATCGAATAAATTGGGTATCTGTATACGAAATTTCTTATCCGTCAATGGGAAGCTTGATTTTTTAGGGGGAGAAAACCTTAACAATTAGGTCCCCGTACGAAGGTCTGTTGTGGCAACAAAGGATGTCATCTGTAAGTTATGTTGTGTTGTACAATGCCGCATAAAACATTCCCATTTCAGTAAAACTGTTGGCGTATCGCATGCGTGGAATAGGTTTACTTGAAAGCGCCACATAACTTGGTATAGATGAGGTGCACGGATGCGTCTATCGTATAGAGGACTTTGGATCACGCGAGTTTTAGATCTATTCTGTCTATCAAATGTTGGCCCGAGTTGAAATACCCATTCCGGCCGTTCGTTTAATGATAACGCCCTTTTTATGAATTGAGTCCCACTTCAGTCTATAGTAAGAAGGATGTCTTTGTAATGGCCATAATGATTTAACTATAATTTAAATGCTTCTTCTCGATTTGGCGTAACTTGTGATAGTCTCATAATATAGAAACTAAATTTCTAGCTTATTACATTATTTTGTGATTATACTGTTAAGCGTAAATTTTTCAACACTATATATATATAGAAAACGGTTAAAAAGTACAATTATTTCACTGATTAAATTATAAACGAAGTAATTATTTATTAGTCGGGTATTTTAAGCAATAAACTATTTCTGATGCAGCTATAAAAGCTTTAAATACTTTTGTAACTCGAAAGCTTTTTCATGATAATTACAGCTCAGAAATTAAGTCTACTAGTAATATCCCATTTACATCAAATTTATTAACACAAAACGGTTTTCTATACGAAATCTCGGATTAACAACATTATTAGACTTTTTACAGCTTGCTGGGTGCATAAATTAAAACATAAATTAATTTTTACAAATTGTAAACTAATGTAATGTTACCTATATAGAGCTCCAGTGATGTTCTATTGTTCAAATGCCTTTTCTATTTCACTAGTTACCTCTTTTCCGTTGTTCTATACAGTGCTGTGTACTCCATTCATTCCTTTTGTTCATGCTACGTAGTTTATATCTTTCTTTGTCCCAATTCCCTGTTCGTACTACAGTAAATATCCCATTTCCTTGCTTCATTTATTTGCTCTGCTATTTGTAAGGACGTGATTTGAGTATTTTTGTGAGTATGTAGAATATATATTAATCCGCGAATGTATTTTTATCAATTTGGTTTTCTTTCTACTCTCTACTTTTGTAGTATTATTGGTGATTTTAAATTCCTCTACTATAACAGTAAATATATCCTATAAGTTCGAGGGGGGGGGAGGGCTCTTTCATTTGAATCGAATTTTAGTTGAATCACCCAATTTGAAACTACACTGTAAACGTATCCAAATTTAAATATGCACATTGAAGCATTCGCAAATGCTACATGTACACGTCATATGTATATATATACACGGTTCGGGATACACAATTATTACAATCCAGTTTAATAGGCAAGTCGTAATTGCACTCTTGGCCACTTTTTACATATTTTGAGCAATTATAAAGCTGGTTGCAAGCCTAGATTATCTGTGTTATAGCATAAATTTGAAGATTAGTTATAACTTTTAGAAATCAAATTACATTTATAACAATTGCTATTATACACAGTCATAATATCATGCAAATAAAACGACATCAACACTGTGCATGTATGTATGTGCAATATTAATGCCATGTACAAAAGAGGAAGCAGGCCTTGTTAACACAGAGATTTAATGATCTTTTTAAATCGCAGCGAGTGTGCTGCTGGACACACGTTTACTTGGTGCACTGTGAATAAGGCCGAGAATGTGTTTACTTTGCGACTACAGGCCTCTCCGTATTGTATAAGCAGTGACGTGGTAGCCTTGTTTATACAAAACCCTCCGTTATTAGAGCAAATTTGCGGATGTTAGCGTTTATCTATCTTCTCTCCATATTTAAGGCCTGCGCGTAAACGGTGGAAATTGTATTCCAGTGGACACTGTATTAATCTGCAAGCTAATAATAACATCGTCTCTCCAAATTAACTATTTAAGGTTATAGCCGGAATACTTAAGGCTTTGCAATTAGGGCATTGAGCAATTAGTGTGTCAGTTTTAAAATGACTCTTTGAGATAGTTAGAAATCATCATATATAGGGTCCCCAATTTTCGATTAAATGTATAGCTAGCTATGTTGGCGGAAAATTAAATTCACAATTTCCAAAATGTTGTGATCTAATAGGTCTACAACCCGGGAACAATTATTATGCATATTATACGAATCTTCGTCTTGTGGATTTATATTTGCTTAATCTTTGTGGGCGATCGTGCTTGTTTCTCTGGGAAAGCAAGGTTAACATATATGGCCACGTTTATAGGTTAAAAGTATTTGTTTAAATATACCGTAGGACAATTTTACTGAGTAGGATGTAGTATAATGGATTGTTTGGCGAGAAGTTTATGCCTATACTGACTGAGAAAGTCCTGTGTTAGTATTATGTTGTATAATATTGCATTGAAATTTAAATGTCTCAATTCCGTAAGCATGTTAAATATAGATATGTGTGTATAATGTACATACATGATTCTCGTTCGTAGCTACTTGAATTGAATTGCGACAGACTAGGCGATTACATTAAAACTATTAGCTATATTAAGTTTATTTACATTGATATTAAATATTAAATTACATTAACATATTACATCTATTAAATATCATAAATACCAGCTCATGGGTCTTTATTCTAAGAAAATTCAGTAAGACATTATTTAAAATATAAGAATTACATTTTACGGTGTTTTGTCAAAAATCGTGTTCGAGATATATAATCAATAATTATATATCGCGAGAGATTGATCAATTTAATTAAAGTGGAACATTTGAAAAATCAATAAAATAGCACTCACATTTTGTTCGGAATTTTGTTAAATTTACAGATCTAGTTTGATATATTGTTCAGTATTTATATGGTTCATTATTTTTTGTAGTTTAAAATAACTAAAAAGACTATTTCACTAATTAATTATTAATTGATTAATAATTGACATTTATTTTTTATTTGTATATTACTTGATAATTATATACTATTGACTTTAAACTTAGGGGAAAATTAATCCTTACTAACTTTCACAGTTTATTTCTGATTATTCGATTGTGTTATATATATTTGCTCATATTTTGCTATTGTATATACCTCAGGCTATACTTCGGCTAATCGGGACACGTAAAGTATATATGCAAAATTGTTTCGTTTGAAATTTGATTTTTAAATGTAAAATTACGTGTTTTTTTTTTAATAATAATGGAAATTGTTTTTCTGTTGAGAAACTTTTAACAGTATAACACCGCGTTTGTAAGTTAAACACTATATTGTATGTCTATTTGTATATTTCAATTGAAACACCCCGCATATATCTACTTAATTAGTGCTTTATGTAAACAATAATACCGTTGTTTTAACGCAATTCTAATCTAAAGCCAGCTGCAAGCACTCGATAGAAGTTAGCAGTAGTTTTCAATTGAAAGGATAGCAGGAGCTTAAAATATAAAAAAGTAGCTATAATTATAATGTTTATCCACAAAAACTATAATTTTTGACATTCTAGTTTATATATTCATCGCATTTTCAAAATTACATAATATCATCTTAGCTAAAAACGAAAGAAATTTTTTTAACATGTGCTAGACAAACATACATGAAGCAATTAATAATAGTTTTTTTGGCATCGAGTGAGAGGGTTCTTGTCGCTCGCTCTATAAGGTTCTTTGGTGTTAACACTTAATAGATGTATTATGAGGTAGCCATACAGTTTATACATGTACATAAATTCAGTCTCGTAGATTATAAAACTCAAGTTTATGAAATGGCACACCAACTTCTCTTATGCATAACTAACAGAGCCGTGTCATTAGACTTTATTATACAAAATAAGATGGGACTGTAATTTCAAGGTACACTCGATAACGTAATCTATCAGTCTCTCACCTCCATTCTCAACACAGTCACCATATTCATATATATTAATAACTGTTTTCAGTGTAGATAGGCGCAGATCATGTCAGAAGGGTTAATTGTGAGTGTCAAATGAAGCTGAATATGTATGCAGGCACATATCTATATAATAGGTATATAAGAACATTAAGGTGCTGTTCCGATTAGATGAAGTCAAATATCATTGTAAATATCTACGAATTCTGTTCGCAATTCACATTAGGCGGTGGTTCCGATTTGACTTTTTATTTAAATTGTAACAATAGGAAACAAAATGTGGTACATATTTGATTTGTGTACTGTCTAGGCTGGTAAACTATACCTGTGTAGCGTATTCCAACTCAAAGGTTGGCTGTTCTATAATGGTTTAAAATGATTCTAGTTGAAATTAACAGATGCATCAAACATAATAAAATTATTGATACTTGCTAGCATCTTCTGGAATAGCCTTAATGCTGATACAATAAAATCTCAAAGTATCAGATTTAGATTCAAAACAAAATTAAGTGAAGAGATATTAAGTATAACTTACACAGTTACTAATCATGCAAATTTCATCTATCTCATCATCTAATTACTATTTTCACATATTCTTTTTCTTCAAAATTCAATTTTTTTATATCTACATATAAAAAAATTGCTGAGCAGCTCCTTTTATTTCTGTAACCAATTATAAATACTTCTAAACCATAACTTATATAGAATAGATACTCTTAGATGTATACATCATCTTTAAGGTAATATAATATTTATTTATACCAATATTAGAAATATAAATACATACATGATGTATGTACCTATCTTGTGCCTACGGGATGAAATCGTGACGCAAATCATACTTTTCCGCCATTTTTTTAGAAATCATACTTTTACGCAAATCATAATTGTGACCCAGCGTCGCTTTTGTTTAAAATTATAGGAGAGCTAGAAACAATCTTTATCTACATGTTCATGCTTTCAAAAAGTTACCTTGACAAATATTAAACCTTTTATTTATTTGTAAAGTTTTATGTGAAGCAAATCATACTTTCCCGCATTTTTTGTAAACAGCGGTCAATTTAAACTTTTGGTTTCGATTACGAAGTATGTAACAAATTTCA
>JAYRBW010045504.1:0-11445 GCA_036023295.1 Invenusta paracnida
TAGTCTACCCATTTACATCAAATTCATTAAAATAAAACGATTTTATATTGACAAAACTGAACAACGCAATGCTTATGGAATAAATAAGAGTCAAAACTCTTTGTATAATTACTTTATGTTAATGACCAAATGAATATCTCTCTAAAAGAAAGTGAAAAAAACAATGTTAAAACCTAAGAAGCAACATGCGCAGAAATTGATTCCTTCGTATAAACAATCAAGAAAAAAATGTGATACGGCAGCCGCCATGTTGAATTTGGCCTAATTGTATTTTCTATTTTAATGTAAATCGCTTGCATGAAGATACTCAACTGATCATTTATTATTAAATGTTATGTGATATTAACTATAATATAGTGACAAGGAGATTAATCATTTATCCTTTTTCTATTAAAATCGCAATGAATAAATGTAACTTGGATCTATAATGTATAAATATGTATAACATGGGCCTCTAGATACTAGATCTAAGTAGTTTATCTAGAAGTCTATGATGTATAAATATGTACAAATAGGTAACTATACTTGGAAAACATATGGTATTTTATCACAATGCAGTTAAAAATACCTTCTAATAAAGTTTCAGGCAGTGGTGTATTATTATTAGACTGAATAATACAATTCAATTGGTATTATTAATATTCATTGGAATTATTCATATTATTAAATTATTTTATTGAAATGTAAATACTATGCATAGAAATGTTTAATATCTTGTGCGGTTGTATATATATTGAATAGATTGAGATTGTATTTTTTGAATGACCGTTAATATATTAAAGTTTTCAATAACAATAACTAGTAAAGTAATATCCTTAAAATTATAATATATTAGTAAATTCAAACCGATTTACGAAAACAAGCAAACAAAGTTGAAAAGAAAAAACACATGAAAGGACCTATATACATGTACATAACATTATTGTCTGACATATTTTATCGAAATAACTCTGAGTATTTTCCCTATATATTGACTAAACTTTCTCCATTTGAAAAAATAAAATTATATCAATTGAATTATTTTCAATTACAATATATTATGCAAAATGATAAATATGTTCAGCCATCTTTACTTGTTAAAATTAATGTATAATATAAAAAAACAGCATGGTGTGTTCTGTGGCTAAATAGAGGTATTTTGTCAATATTTAATTAGCAGACTTATTAATTTCTGTATTTGCAGTAATTTTTAGCACCTAAATTAAAAAGATATACCTTTCTTCTATTATTTTCTTTAAGATAAAATGGAGCCCGCTAAGAAAAAAGGTGAGCCCACTTGATTGGAATTTTTAATTGCTGTACATAGAATATAGCTAAAACTTTTGTAGGTAAAAAATAACACAAAATGCAACCAGAAAATACCATAGTCCGTTATATATTACCTCACTGTGTATACATAATTATATATATTTTATTAAAAAACAACTTTATACTCTGTTTATTCTACATTGTAATATTACGAAACAATTACTATTTTAAATAATGTGCTCACGATTCCTTTAGTAAATAGATATATTAGTACATATAGAAATAATGTTAATATGTATTCATTAATGCAAATAAACGTCTTCTCAATTGCATTGATAACAATTATCTGTGTTTGTTTTTTATAAAAATTTAAAAAGGAATATAGGTATGTGCGTTAGTTATGACCAGAGGTGGACATTGAAATGCATTTCAATATTGGTGCTATACGCTGCATAGACATAATATTTATTTTAAATTCAAAGTGTTCAGAGCGTGGTTTTCAAATCATAATTAGGTGCTGTATATATAAAATAATATATATAACTCATAATATTTCTTTAAAACAATCTTCAAAGATATTTGGTTAATAAGACATGTTATATATTTTAGAAATTAAGGATAATCAAGTCACTCAAACGTTTTAGTGAACGTAAAAATGTGTGTTGATAGTAAGTGTAAATTTCATATAAGCAATAAAAATCATTTAAGAAAGACACAACATGTTACTATGCACATATCTTAACAACAAGTATTTCAAATAAGTTTAAAAATAATTGTTCCTTCGGATCTTGAACGAGCGGATTAAAAAAACTAGATAACTGTAACATTAATGAAATTGAAGTATAGGCACTCTGTTGGTGAGTTGTGTATAATGGTAATAATGATTATGGTAATTTCTGTTAACACACCTGCCTACTTTTCGTATGACACATATTTATATTTTTTCCAACTAAATTGAACTATTTGCTGTCTTTTATGCTCAGATTACTGTTCAAGAGATTGCAAGAATGCAGGTTGCTCCTCAGCTTTCATGGGGGATCAAAATTGTTTCTGTACTGTTTGTGGTAAGTTATCCGAAAATATATAAGAATACTTGTGACAATTGTAATTTGTAACGTATTAATCCACTGACATATTATGTACATAGAATTATCTTAAGTAATTTTAATCCATTTTTAATATCTCTTTTAGATTAAAGGACGCTGTCAATTGACTGATTAACTTCTGCAGTTTGATTACATAACTAAATTAATTCTTTGACTATTTATCGACTATTTAGTGATAATGAGGATTTATTTTGTATTAATTATTAAATATATTCTGTAAGTATACAAAAATATTCTCTGCTTTTATAATTACGGGGCACCAACATATTGTTAAATTAAGCATTAAAATAATTATTTAATAATTTACCAAACTAGCATCACACTATACATTATTATAATATATTGTAATAATATTATATGATTTATATATAACATCATGAGTACATAAAAGTATATATAAAATATAAAATATAATATATATTTATTGTAATAATTTATACAATTCAAGTAGCTTATTTCATAGAAAGGTTAATAGTTAATATTGTTAATAGTTGTTACGATAAATTGAGTTAAGTAACTTATTGGGCAAAAAAGTTAATAGTTTATATGTTTTAAAGATTTAATTAGTATATTTTGTAGAAAAGTTAATAGGTAATTATGTTAACAGTTTTGTTAAGATATAAGAAAGGCATTGTGCAAAAATATAATAGTTATATAATATTAAGTTTCTGAGATGAAAGTAACATATTGTGCAAAAATTTGAATTAATGTTAATACATAGTTAATAAAGTTAATAATTGTTAAGATTTAAGTAGCTGGTTGTGCGAAAATTTATTGACGTCAATAGTAATTGATGTCATTAGCTTTTAATTCTAGCTTAATATGTTAAGTATGAAAAATTTATAGTTAACAATGTCAATTATTTAAAAGATATAAGTATTTTATTGCGTAGAAAATTATTAATGTTAACAGTTTTTAAGATGTAAGTAACGTATTGTGCGAAAAGGTTAATAATTAATAAAGTTAATAGTTTTTGAGGTATAGTAACTTATTGTGCGGTAATTTGAATTAATGTTAATAATTGATAATAATAATAAGCGTATATTTAATTATCTAAGTACATAACCAAAATCTTGTAAAGGCAGGTTAGAACAAATAAACAACGTGTGAAAAGTGAGCACTATTAAACGTTTTTACCATATAAATGTTTTATTGTACGGAAATTTAAATTTAAAATAATGTTGATAGTTTTAAAAATATTATGTAACGTATAATTGTGCAAAAAAGCAATTAGTTAATAAAGTTAAAATTTGTTAAAAATTAAGTAGCTAATTGTGTAGAAATTTGAATTCAGAACCTTACTTATATACTTATTTTGCAATTTGTTATTGGTGTTTAATTAAACGATGCAGTATAGCATCGTCAAGTCAAGAACAAGAGCGTCAGCAATAAGCTTGAGAGATACTAACATTCTCTAGTCATTAGTGCCAAAGAGAATAGGCCCATTTTTGACCGCTAATAAATCAGGCTAGAATGCATTAAAAAGCTAATTTTTGGTATTTAGCTTTTTTCTTTGAAGAGCTCATTTCTTGGCTTTCATTTATGCGACGCTGTCGTTTTTCTTGAATTTAATATATAAAAAGTATTAAATATATTCAACCTAAAAATATATGTTCTTATAAATATTCCATTAAAAGGGAATACATGCATTTACGATTAGAATTCAAATAGTCTTTCCCATTTCCTATTAACATACAGTTTTAAATCCATTTGTATATCTTGTTGGTAATTTAGCAAAGTATTCAATATGCTATACAAATATGTAGTAATAAATAAATTAAAGGAAAAGTTATAATCATAATCAATGGTATAAATGTAATGTAATCTAGCATTTAGAGCTGAGTTTTTTTAAAACGTAACCAGAAAGAGTATAAAAGGCTGCAATGAAGATGACCAATATTAGACACCGTGATTTAATTTAATTGGTTTATTTTTTACCTGTTTTTATTGTATTATTTTCGCTATAATATAGTTACAAAAATTTGCCAGTTTATTACACATTCTTCAGTTTTTAAACATTAACTTAAATTTTTTGTTCCTAATGAAAAATTTTGTTAATGGAGTCATTCAATGTTGTGTCAAGTTTATTACCATTGTTTAACATGTAATAAATTGTAGTTTAGACAGACATATTTTTTATTAAATTTCAATATACTTTATTTACCACAAATGCTATATAGGCAATCTTATAATATCATGATTTATTCAATATGATTTAAAATCCATACTACAAACATTAGGAAAAGCTGTTTTATATGCCCGCTTTATACCATACATACATAGGTTATAGAACGCTGATCATCAACATCTTCTCATAAGAAAAGCTAGATTTGCTTAATCAAGTGTGACTAAGTCAATAAAGATACAATTTCCCAATCTACTCTCATTATCTGTCGAAACCTGTCCATATATAGGTAGTTCAATCTTTGATGCCTAATATGGCATATGATGTCATTTGGGTACGTACCTATAGCCTACATGCCAACATATTTTCATCCAGCCTGTGATATTGATTAAATTTCATGCTAAATTGAACAGAATTAGAAGAATCGGATATTGCCTCATTTATGGTTGAAGTGAGCATAGATCACATACACTGAAGATTTGCTAAGTAATGTATTATATAATCAAGTAATTAATTTATATCGCTCTATAATATTGCCTGAGGTCTAAAGCTATATCTTTATTATAGCCATGCAAACTGTATTAAAAGACTATTTCACCAAATATTGTCAAAATATATTATAAAGAAATATTATTAAATTTTAAATAGACTTATAAATATTATTAATGTGATCTGAATTAAATTATTTTTTTAAATAAATAATTGTATACTAGATAATAACTTGTAGCTAAATAAAAATTCTGATAAGAAATTATAAATATATATTTGAAAAAAATATATATATATATATAATTTGACTCATGTATATTGAGCTAAATTATTTAAATTTAAAGCTAACATTATTAATGACTAACAATAATTATTAAAACATTAAATTCAATATCACATTATGTAGAAAGTTGCGGAAAATTAAATTAAATGGCTGCACCAAGTAAAATTCAAAAAATCGAGCAGATTGTATTCAAATTGAATTGAAATAATATTTGAACAAAATATGTATCTTAGTTTACATATATGTATATACCCCGACCTTAATATATATAGCTTTTATTTCTGTAAAACTACAAGATAACTATACCTAATCGAGTGTTTTCTTAAATCCCTTTATCACATCTTAGATAAATATTTAGAATTCTACTATAGTCTAAAATCTTTAATTTTGAGGCACTCAAATATATGTAATATATATAAATAACTATTAATAATTTTCATTATAATAAAATTAAAACATGTATCGTGTATTATTTAAAAAAATTGTTTTTCATTATTTAAAGAAAATTATTTGTTATTTTGGCTACGTAACATAAGTACATGGTTGCATACTCATATTGAATAGTTAATTTTAATTGAAATGCTAATGCTACCAGAATAAACTAATGTTCAGACTTTCTCCTCAAATTTCTTAATCTCGCATTTTACCATTTTAAGCATGTTATACCTAAATAAACAAACTTTATGGTTTGAAAATAAGTGGGTATCGTTATATTTAAACATAATTCAGATTTCTCCTTGTGTAATTCAACTTTTCTAATACCCCCTTGCAGTGAAATCCTCGTCTGTTTACACGTGTTAAACACAAACAGACAGTCAGTCTTAAGGCACAGATTGACTCTGGTAAACTTCCTTCAATAGTCAATAATAATTATTGCGATGCATAATATTTAAAGTATCAAGTGTAGCGCGTAACTCAGTATACCACAACTCAAGAACCATACCAAACCTCCCAATGATATTCTCTCGCGTTCTGTGTACGCTATACTGAGTGATCTCACAGCCTCCATATATATAAGAGACCGTGAATTATACCACTGTTGGGTACTTTCCCCTTCATTTCCCCAATTAAGAGCAACGAACGGCAGGTGACAGGTTGCCCTTGTTTGTAATTGAAATGCGTGGAGTCACCAAGGAAGGAAGGAAGGAAGGGAGCATATTGAAACACTGTAGCGGATATTTGCAAGCCCGACTACTTCAAACTAACTTACTACCGAGCGGGGGACTTCACTACAGTTGTAGCTCCGTCATATACGATATTATTACAACATTCAAAAATACGTTATTAAAACATACCGGTAGGTATCAATATTTCTGAGTACAGAAATCTTCAGTTTTCCACTGCAGGTCTTACAACATCCCCGATCAAGTATACCTCAATTCATTACCTGGAAAGATAAAAAAAACTGGTCCCTTTATGCCAACTCTATTGTATTTTAAAGAAGTTTGTGTACTCTAATTCAACGGTACCTCTTTCCACATATTACAAATAAAGTTATCGCATCACTAACTACTTGAACGCATTAAATGACTTAATGAAATGTGCATTTTAAATCATTACTACTTCATATTTCCTGGAATAGAAATGTATAGAATTCACTCTGTCATCGCTCAGTGGCGCTTTGTATGTTATCGTTGGAACTAATAATATTTAGAGATTACAATATGTTATGCTATTTTTACTTATAGAAATTATTAAACAGTGTAATTATGTAAGTTAAAAGATGTATTTAAAAAATTACTCGATAGAAACTTAACGACAATAAAATAAACTATTTAAAGCGTGTAAATTTATATTTACACATATTTAAACAATATTCTTGGCTTATAGCAAAATGTAGAGATTTCTTCAGTCAAACTTTGACTTGATTAAATTAAGTGAAATAATGCCTAACAGGTAAATTGTATGCTGCAAATAACTGTTAAAAAGAAAAAGTGCATATAAAATTATATTTTATACTACTGATAATAAAGTGTCGGGCAAAAGTAGTATGAAACTATTTTTTTAATATGAATTACGTAACTTTTATAATAACATTTATGAATTTTGTGAATATTTGAGGGTGAAATAATAAATAATAATTTATAAATTTCAACAAAATTAACAAAGTGAAAACTTTTGTCATTCTTACTCCATGATTAAAATAAAAAAAAACAATATTATATGATATATAATTTATAAATAACCAGTTGCAGTGTATCAATTTAGATTAAGTTTCCAATATTAAATGTGATCCACTTATGCATAATGCACTTAATGCATATTTGACTAAAAGAATTCCACATTTCAATGTCATACTTGCGCACTTCTTCGTCTTACACTCATCATATATGGGTTTTTGTGATATGATTTGATTTTAATATCACCGCATTTGATTGAAACTGTGTCTAAATTTTGTAGGCAACATTGTACAATAAAGTATTAAATTTTTTTTAAAAGTCGTATTGACTATGAGCATAGATATTGATTTTAGATGAAGCCTTTTATTTAAAAAGGGAATCAATAATCGCTTAATTTCTGTAATTTCTTTAATTCAACTATTATGTATATAAATAATCATTTATATATTTACTTTACTTATTTTAGATAATTTTTTCGATTGATTTACTTGACAAAAATTAAATCAATATGTTTATTTTATAAGAAATGGGTAATTTATTTTATTTGTTTGATTTATACTATAAACTATGTTTTGTAAAATTGATTAACAATAGATTTCAGAAAATAAATATGATAATATTTAAAATGTAAGAAATCGATATTCGAAGTGCACAGGGGAGTCAATCTCCTACTTATGAAATATTTAAATTGCGTATATATATAATATATACATGCATTTCTAGGAAATTAGGACTTCTTTTAATGAGTCTCTCTTGAACATCAATAAAGTAAAGGTATTTTTTTACAAAATGCAAGAAAAGACTCCATTTTCTTATATGCGCAAAGATAGACATACGGAAATACATCGCAGTTTTAACATTACTTTAAGCAAAATAGAAAAGTCTGAGCAAATTTCAAATGATCTTGAAGAAATGTTATCACACTATAAGCAGAAAAAACAAATCATTAAAGAATTGTCTTCAAAAAATAATGACGGAAATTCTCTGAATACATCTCAAAAATACTCGTTGTCATTGAGTTATCATAAATCATGCTCTGATAGCTATCTACAAAATATATTAGACACAAACATTAACAGCAAGAATTCTTCCAATTTAAATAATACATCTGACAGTGACAACATATCTGCTGGTTATAGTTCTGGTAGTAGAATTCATTACGAAAATTCTAACACTGAAAATTCTGACAATGATATTTCAATTTTAAAAGATTACACTGATAGACAAATATCCCAATACTATATTTACTCAGATGAAGATATCTCTGTCGAAAGTAAAAAAAGAAATACAGATCATGTTACTTTATCATCAAAATCCGTTGCCAATACTATAAATAACAACTCATTCGACTCGTCCGTCACTTTATCTACTGATGAAAAGCAAATAAATCAGAATGATAATAATACTTCAAGGAAAAAAACACACAAAAAAACCAAATCAAAAAATAGTCAAAAAGAAGTAATGATTGACAAGTTCAAAAGTCTTGCTAAACTGGAACCACTAGAGGGTCAAAAAAAGAGAAAAACAAAAGGTTTTAATGATAATTGTGGGAAATCCTCGGTAGTTGAGGAACCAAAGAAAAAAAATACTTCCGAATTTGTTGAAATTGAGGGAAGTCCGTCAAAACCTACACAAACAAGAAAAATAAGACATCTAAATATGCATGTTAATATTAAAAAACCAATTCGAAAGGAAAAGTCTAAATCAACTAAAAAAGCTAATTTCATACACACTCACCTTAATATCAAAAATTCTCTAGATCGAACTAGTCATAGTAATGAACGAACAAATAAAGACAACGTTGTAATGCTCCATATAGCCACAAAGTCGTCATCAAAGAAAGATGTAACAAATGATGAAGAGCTACCAAAGTTGAAAGCAGGTCCTAGCTTAAACAGTGAAACTAAAGGGAAAACTAGCATTACTCCTAAATCCTCCAGGAAATCAGTTAATATGTTAAATGACATTAGAAAAATTAGTGATGATTCTAAACAAACAGTATTGCATGATGAAAATATAGAAACAATTCATAAAATTAAAACCGAAATATCAGAAAAAGAAGAAAATAAAGTTCAACATAAATCTGGCAAAATTTCTAGTTCACAATTAGAACGTAAATATAGTAAAATTATAACTCCAAAATCTGAAAGAAAAGAACTCCTACAAGCTAATGATGTGGATTTTAAGAAAAGCCTTGACAACCAGGAAGAAATAATAAATAAAAATACAAAAACAACTGTTTCCAAAATAAAAAGCAAAACGTCTCTAAAAAGTATAAACAAAAAATCTAATAGTACTGAGAGGAAAAGTAAAGTGAGCTCTGTTGAAAACACTAAAAAAGTTATACCCAAAGATGGCAAATTATTTAGTAGGGTTACGCAAGATACTGATACCATATGGAGTAAAACAGAACCAAGTACTCAACAGAAAAAGTCTAGTGTAGATTCTGATGGAAAACCCGTACGAAAAAGTAATAGCATTAACGGTCTAAATAAATCTGATGTAAGGGATAAAAAGGCGCCAGTGGATGAAGTAGAAGTCGATAGCTGCCTTTTTTATAAGAGAACATCACCTACTGATGCAAAAAGCATCATAAGTTTTAGTGAAAAATCTCTGAAGACCTATTATTGTAAAAGAACTAAAAAAGAAGCTAACGATAGTGATAGACGGACTCCTAAACAGAGTTCAATATCTACCGATGCAAAAAGTCGTAAATACTCAAGCGAAATATCCAAAAAATCAACCGATTGTAAAATATTAAAATCTATTAGCACTTCTAAAATACAAACTCCTATATCTATGGAATTGAAAGATCGTAAAAGTCCAAGCAAAATATCCAAGAAAACATCTGTCAGTAACAGAGCAGAAAAAGTTGGCAGTGGTAGTGAAAGAAAGAGTGATAGTAAAGTAAATAGTAAACCAGTTGATAGTAACGATGAAAGTAGAAAACAAATGAAGAAATCTAGCAAAAATTTTCCTTCAAAGATGAGCAAGGAAAAGCCGTCTGTAGGTTCAACTACTGCTCAAGAATCGTCGAAATTAAAATTAAAGTCAAAAGATTCAGAAAAGGTAAACACGTCAAAAGAAGAGTATGGTGAAGAAGTAAAGCCTTCTAAACCTCAAATTGGAAAGCCTGCCAGTGATATAACCAATGACTCCGATTTACCTGCAAACAGAGTAACGGGAAAAACAAAATATCTCGAAAGACCAGAGGGACGGGACATCTTGAGCAATGCCGTGAGCTCAATAAAGCCGGTTAAAACATTGAGGAAACGAAAAAAGGTAACCAGCAGTTATAATCACAAGGTTAGAGCGATGCGAAATAAGCGAAACCTGCTACCGTCGAAACGAAAACCCCGATATATAACTCTAAAATGTCCACGACAGTACACCACGGGACAGTTTAAGAGTCGACGACCAGGTGGGGTACACTTCTTCAAGTTCTCTTTCTGGAAGGACGAAGATATTGACTACATCTTCAGAAACAGCGGCATGATACCTGCCGATGCTAATAAGAGCGTGGCTCAACACATCATGAGAGAACATGGTCCCCTCACAGAGTATGACCGTCTCGTAAAGGAATTAAAGACGGGTATCACAGCTTTCACACCAAATAAACAGGTGGACAATTCACTCTGTTCATTACTTCACTCTGTTCATTACAAAAAAAAATGTGTTTCTTGTTTATCAGCCACCTGTGGAAAAATATTTGGCAGTATACAGCTTAAATTCATTCCAATTAAATTGTGTGATAGTTTGATAATTACATTTAACAATTGCAATTTCAAAAATTCATACCATAAATTAACAAGATATTATTTTTTGGTAAGATCGATGAATTTTTACGTCCGTATTTTACATTCGCATTTTACTTTTTATATCTATCAAATATTATATACACCAAATGTATAGCAATATAGCATTTACTGTTGTGTTCAATTCGACATGATTCAAATATGATGCAGAGATTGAAAGAGTACTTTAATTATATTTTGAGTCATCATCATCATCAGTGCCGTCTCCTGTAGAGGTTGGCTGCCATGATCCGCCACTTCTCTCTGCTTTGCGCCAGTC
>JAYRBW010045515.1:0-11444 GCA_036023295.1 Invenusta paracnida
TAATAATAATAATAATAATAATAATAATAATAATAATAATAATAATAATAATAATAATAATAATAATAAAATAAATAAATGAATAAATAAATAATAATAGACGTTTGTTTCAGCAAAAATAAAAAATCGTTTGGTAAAAAATAAAAATACGTACCAGGAAGCTATGTACACATAAAAGCTATACACAAAAGCTATGTAGACGTAAAGCAAATATGTAATGGGTCAAGTTTTATCTATAAATAGGGTATTCAAACACATAACAAGTTAAATAAAATAATAAGAAATTACACAAAGGTCAGAAACTGGAACATAAAATAGACCAAATCGTATGAATTTAAAGGAGATTAATAACACTATTCGAGACGTTAGGATGTACAAAATTCAATTTTGTAGAGATTTAAATTCATACTTTCTTGTAGGAATTATGGCATGTGACATGTTTTTCAAAACGTTATAAATATATACTACATACATTCATAGACATAGAAATAATCATTGTTATTTTTTACAAAATATTAATATAAACATCTCGTTGTTTATTAATGGATGTCATATATATTGTACAACGTAAAGATTGTATTTAATATAAATAATGTGTTTTGAAGTAGTCAAACGATTGCAATTCAGTAAGTCAATTTTTCAATAGATAATTTAGTAAAACATTTTGCTCTTTAAATGCTTCTTTTTAAATGCGTATCTGTTGTATATTTTAAATATTACACATTTTATTAGAACAATATAGCAAAATTTGATATATTTACTTAATATATCTACCTCAGTTTATACCATTTTTGTTATATGTTACCGATATATATCCACCTATAAATCATCTAATTGACGTATAATTTATACGAAAATGAACTTTTTATATTAAAGATAAATATTTATGAAACAAGTTTTCGAAATTCAAATAGAGTTGACAAATTACTTATAATTTAAATGAAATAGCATTTCAATGGGGTAAAATTCTCCTTATCGACAATAAAACATATTATTTTAGAAGACTTGATTTTATATTATTTTATAAAGTTTGGAATATCCAGTTAACTGATGCTATCAGTATTGTGACCATTTTATCAGTCATTAGGCACCATATGCCACTAAATTTATTCCTTTTAAATTCTGTTCTATATAAGTATCTTGCTTTATTGAAAGAAAAACATCAACATTTCATTTAAATGAATAATGTTTACTATGTGTCGATCTCATACATACTGGTTTGTAAGTTGAATTGAATGTTCTTTTATTGCACTAAAAATTATAATATTACCTTTAATATTATAATAATTATTTTAATACAATATATAGGTAACAAATTATTAATAATTTTAGAAATCTAAATGAAAGTTATCATTATAATTATCTTTGATAGAATACCATGCAAAATTAATCCTGAGACTTTATAAAGTAATTTACCTGACACAATTATATATATTGTCATATGTAAGTACCTACAATCATTACCATGCCTGTATATGAAAAGTACAATAAAAAAACATCATGTTTCTTTTATTTGAAGTTACTTGACAGACATTATGTATTACAAATTACTGATATATTATTAATTATTAATTATATAGAACTTACTCCGATTATATGTTTCTACTATCAAAAACACGTTTTTTAAATCTCACACATATTTAGGGAAAAAATTCTCACCGTTTACTTTGTAAAAAACGTCAACAGCGATAAGTTGTTAATTATTTTTACGAATTTTAAAAACTAAAGTACCTATATACGTCATTAGTTACTGCGAGTTTCTGAAAATTAAAAATGTTGTAGAAATACAGAGAATAATGTAAAAATTATCAATAAACATATTCAAACAGATGTATAAAAAATATAACTTTTTGTATAATATATAATTTATTTTACCTACATATGTATTACTAAATAAATGTCATTCGAAGTAATATGTTAACGTCAAAATTACTGTCCAACTTAACGCTTAATTGGAAACCGTTGTGGCCGATACATAACTGAAACCATCTCAAGGTTCTATTATTTACTCTTTTATTAATTAATTAAATTCCGAATAAAGTTATAATTTTATCTGAAATTTCAGCCACAATCCCATTTCAGACAGGTTGTGTTTAGCTCATCGATATTCCAGATTTTCTTGAGTCATGACTCTAGGTTTTATGATGCCTAGAATGGGTAGTACCAGGATGTTAAATCTGATGAATATTGATGGATGGCGATGTCAAATTTTCGATCCAATGATTGTGTGTTTAAAAATGCACATGTTTGTGTATCACTGTATATGCAGGTGCTCCGTTTTACTGAAAATGAGATGTTGTGAATGCCTCTTCGACGAAGTTCTAATATAAACTCGTAAAAAAACCGTATGTCTGTATGTACAGGGTGTGCCAAAAGTTCCTACAAGTTGGCTAAAAATCATTAAAACAAATTATTTTACTATATACCGTCAATAACATACTATATAATATTCTGAAATTGTCAGTACAAAGACAATCATATGAGCTTCAAGTAGCACCAAAACATTACACCACATAATCAGGCAAGATCTCGGCTATAAGTGCTGGAGAACAACGAAGATCCAATTTTTCAGTGGAGAAGATCGCTTAAATCATGTTAAATTTTTATAATATAGATTTTAGCAAAATACGACAATAATTTTATTAGAAATAAGCCTTTTTCATATGAATGTTCAGTTAATACTGAAAGTCATGATGGCAACATTATGCTTTCTTTTTAGTCTAAAGAAAACCCTTGTTATTATGAATAAGTATGTCTGCATCCACCATCAATTATGGTTTGGGCAGCAATGTCAGCAAAGCATCTGATAGATCCATTTTTTTAATGGAGGTATTACATTAGAAAAATATGTTGACATGCTTCGTACATAATTTGTTCTTATTCTATAGAAGATAATGGTATCCTACTTTCATCTCATTTTAGAGAAGATGGAGCACCTGCCCACACGGCTCATGCTACAAGAAACTTTCTTAATAAAACTTCTAGATCGATAAGTTGGCAAATTTGGATCAATACCTTGGCCATCACATATTCCTGACCTTACATTCTGTGACAATGCTCTCTGGGGCATATTTAAACAGAAGATAATTGTGCATAAAACAGGTAACGGAGCTGAATTAAAAGATGCAATCATCATAGAATTTTTTTTATAGTGTAAAATATATTCTACTATTTTTCTTCTTTTGTTCATTTCACCAACAACTCGTAGGAATTTATGATACACTTTGTACTGTATGCAATAAACATAAGGACTCTATTTTTGAAATTATTTATTATTTGTGAGTTGCTTTAAATTTTATATCTTTTATGAATTAATCTGATTACACCTGTCACATTTTTTGGAGAACATTTTTTTACGCATTTATTGTAAAAGTATTTTAAGAAATTACGATTAATATATTGAAAAATTATTAGCATATATTATGATAAATAAATATCAAAATTTGAGCATGAAATAATGTAAAATTGGGTTTGAATATTTTGCATTAGAGAATATTATATAAATATAGTTATATACTTAGTGTTGAGTAGGTGACATCATAATGTGAACACTTTTTGATCACCGAAGCACAGTTTGTAGAAGTAAATAAATATTTTATTTCGTACGGCATGTTGCGCATAAAATGAACTGAAAATTGTGTAGCTATAGGTATATATAATAAATTAAAGAGAAACTTTCTTTAAAAAAAATTTAACTGGTTTTTATTATTTGTATATGAAAGTGTTTAATTATGCATAATTTATGTCTGTAATAAGTATGATATCTATTAAATTCTCCATTCAAAACTCATTTTATTAATAATAGTAATAACATTTTTACATATAACCGAAAATTG
The DNA here is from genome assembly GCA_036023295.1 of Invenusta paracnida. NCBI lineage: Eukaryota > Metazoa > Platyhelminthes > Proseriata > Coelogynoporidae > Invenusta > Invenusta paracnida. Next base: position 3,837 of record JAYRBW010045515.1, read on the forward strand.
TAAGCATTGTCACAAACTCATTACTGAAAAAATACGCGACATGTACATGTACAAAGAATTACACACACGTCGATTACAATACAAGGATAAAAATGGACGTACATACATATGACATTATCGCAAAATGCAACATTAGATAAGGTTAGAAAAGATATGCTTTTAATTGTTTTGTACATTTTTAAAAATTTAGTCGTGTCTTTAAGAGAATGTCGTAAACTGTTCAAGAGATGAAGGGAAGCAAACGAAAATTGTGAAAGGCACAGTGAGTAAACAAAAGTACTTTAAATTTGACACGTTTGTCTGTAGTAATCAGGTGAAGTGTATGTAGTTCTAGCTGGGGAGTAGGCAGAGTTCCATAGGTTTCCAATCTTGCAGCAGCATTTTGAACACGTTGTAATTTATATTTACAGTTATGTGGGAGACTAATGGAGAAGTAACTACAGAAATCTAGTAGCAAAGGTAGTACCAAAGAGATAATGCAACCATCAGCTGAACCAAAAAATGCAAGACTACATCTTCAATATCTTGATTTTCTAAGTCATAGTGTTAAATAATGAAGTATTAAAAAGAACTCCTAGGTTAGGGGCAACATAAAATGAGATAATAAGACTTTTAGAATGGTCAAGATAGTTCGATTTTGATGGAAATAAATTTTAAATTTGTTTGATATCATACACGCATAAATTGATATCCAGCATTTTTAAATATTATTAGTTGTATAATTTGGGTTTTCTTGTTCAAACTAAATTTGTGTATCATCTGTATACATGTGGCAATCTTGTGGTACACTATACATGAGATTATGCGATCTAGAATTTATTCCTTTACTAAAAACAAAACAAATCTGATTGATAATAATAGTCCGATATCCATTTAGACGTTGTGACTTGTGTTCCAATTAACAATCATTAAGAGTCGAGAGCAAGATTTTATGATTAATAGTATCTATAATAAACGGAATACAAATATAAGAACACAATTAATTAAAGTAACATTTTTTAACATTCATCTTAATCAGATTATAAGTCAGTAAAATGTAATCAATGAAGATTCAATACTATATGTCTCGGACGATATTCATATTGATAAGTGCAGCAAAAATTATGACATATAGCAAAAAATCCCTCTATTGCTTTACCGAAGAAGTACAAGTTGAAGACTGATTAATATAGTTTGATAGCATATTATATTGAAAAATGTGTTAGGAATAGGGGAATAAATGCACTTTTGTACTTTGTTGGCAAGCGATTTTTCTCCAATGGATCGATAAATTATAAATTGTGTGAATGTTGCGGGACTATCACTGTAGGCAAGATAATGAAGCTGTGAGTAATTGACGAAGAAGTGGATTGAACTGCTGAATGTTTAGTTGACGTAATCAGAATATCAGAATATCAGAATATCGTACGTAAATCATTATCTGAGATTAGAAATTGAATATTGAAATTGTTTGAACTACTCCGACGTTAAATTTGACAATAATTTTGGTAAATAAATATCACACAATTTGTTGTCAATATCATCAAGTTTTAACTCAAAGTAATCTGCCAATTCGTTGGGTGAATCATCAATTATAAGTATATCGGAATATGGATACAGATAAATATAAAATAAGGATGCTACATCACCCACCTGTGACAGATACAAGAGGCGAGGATGACACATTGACCCATGCGTTCTTCCGATGCCCAGTCCTAAGTACCATCGCAGAAATAATTACACCTTTGGAAATAAGAATAATAGGTATACACATAATAAATAAAACAACCACTTTTTCAACAAAAAAGTCATTTATATATTCATAATTGCAACCGGATTCGGTACATAAGCTACCATTTTCAAGAAATAAGTGATCAATATACTACATAGATACAAAGTAGATTAACTGGATGTATTAAGTAACCAAAATTTCACTGAAGAAAGTAACGCAACAAATTAAATACCTTTAATGTGAATAATAGTACCAGTATCAGATGTTTTACCCAATTAAATGTTAAGTTGTGATTTGTGATACGTAATATATAAAAGCTCTAAAGTACATAAATCATAGTAATACAAAGAAGTGTCTAGAACATTAAAATTGTCGCTGAATGGGGTGCTGTTATTACATTGACTAATATGCGTACCTAATTCATTGCGCTTAATATATAACATTCTATAACCCGACTATACAAAATTCTTTTTGTTCTACCTATGTACTCACATGTGCACTTAGGGCAAGTAAAACAGTAAATAACATTTGTGTACACCTTTACAAATATATTTTGGTAACGCTAAGATGTTCTTACTTTTAACAGTTGTGAAAATAACACAGATTCTAGAACTAAGCTTAGCTAGTTGCTTAGCAAAGTAAGTTGTGTGAAGACCTCTAAACCATAGAAGTAGCTTTATTTTATCATTTTCAACTACTTTACTATATTATACTTGTACTACTAGAATCAAATTTAGAGTCAATGAATTTTCCTATCACAAAGTCTAAAAGATTTTTAGGATAAGCATTTTTTGGTAAATAAGTCTTTTAATCTTTGCACTTCTTCAATCAACAGACCCCAATTAGTGGAAAGTAGCTCTGTTAAGTAAAGTTGTAATGACAGAAATCTTATACTTAAGCGGTGTGCAAGATTTAAAGTATGTAGTAAGCAATGAGTATTAGTGCTTTTATTAAACAGTTTGGTTTAGTAAGAGTTGTTATGTTTATGTATACACAAGTCAAGGAACGCTATTGTACCTTCTTTTGCTACCTTTATCGTAAATTTTATCTTATCGCACAAGCTATTAAGGTGATTTAAAAGAACAGAAGTATCATCTTCGTCATCTATAGCCACCAAAGTGTCATCCACATATCTTTTCCAATAGTGTATCGTCACAGGCGAAGTTTCCATTATCTTCTTCTTCAGGTAGGACATGTAGATATTGGGGAGCAGAGGACAAAGCAGGCTTCTCATTGCAAGACCATCACGTTGTAAGTAGAGCTATTCGCCATAACCGAATATCGTATCATTGCATCACAATTGTAGAAGGTCTTTGAAGGCATTTTTTGTAAAAGGTAGATCATCTGGTAGTAATTCACAAGCATACTCTACATATAGTCTTTAACAAAGGCACATTTGTGAATAGAGAGACTACATCATACGAAATGAGTATAAAGTTATCAAGCGATTTCAGGTGATTTTTTAACTCTAATGCACTGCAGTTAATTTTAGATTCGGTGAACTTGTTTAGAATGTTTGTCAAGTGTTGAGATAGGACAAAATATACACTACCAGGAGCGGAAACAGTCGGACGCAAGGGAATATTCGTATTGCAGACTTTGGATAAACCATATATGTGCGGAATTCTAGTACCTATGGTGGAAAAGGAAAGGTAAGTCGATTGTCTTATCATGTTTTTATTGAGAGGTCCAATAAATACATCCTGAATAACACAAATGATATTCTTTAATCTACGGAAGAATTCCTTTTCTAAAACCAAGTTAATCGACTGTGTGACACTTGATCGTCGTGAGTATTTGTTGAATTTATCACCATTGATAATATTATAGATACGTTGGTTGTATTGTTCCTTTCTAAATACACAATAGACATTACCTTTCTCAAACGGTATCACTACAACCAACCTCGTTGTCATTAAGAAATGTTTTTGGTATTCTTTAAAATAGGGTCTACACTATTGTTTTTAAAACTAATTTGTTTGTAATTGTATAGGAATTTAACTGCAAGCATGTTTCATTGCTTACATGAAAAGCAATTTTTAACTAAATACACACTAAATTTTCATAAACGTGTAGATGTATGTTAGCTAATTGTTTAATAACTTGAGTACTATAATTATTTGTTAATAAAATTTGCCGTCAAAAAGGCCCATATAGGTATGTATATTGTCCTTGTCTGAAAATGGTTAATTATAAACATTGTGCACCTTATATACAGAGTGGTCAAGAATTCCCTATGACTTTGGATCGATAAGTGTTCTTTTGCTTGATTTTCGTTTGTAATGATTAATGAAGTTTTTTAACGTTATTTGAAATTTGAAAACACCTAGGTATTTCATATAAACAGCATAGAGCAACTTACATACAATATTATATTCAGTTTTTGCTATTTCAGATGGCTGATTAAAGTCCTTATACAATGGAATACTGCATATTGGCTGCAGTTTGGTATCACGTATCGGATCAATCTGTTTCTGCAGTGCGGTGAGTTAAAGCAAAGTTGCGACAGAAGTTTGACGACGAACCACCAGACGCAAGAGTCACAAAGGGATGATCGGATAAATTGTTTACGTTAGGGTCTATTTTGGATAAACCGCACACAGGACGGGTCAATGAACGGCCATGCCGATATGATGAGGTCTTCTTGAAGCAGATCCCAGCAAGGGAACTAGGCGAAGGTCTCATGAATTGAATATTCCACTTACGACAATTATAATGAAGGTTATGAAAGACTTGGGATACAGGAGTTGGAAAGTAACAAAAGTGCAATTCTTATCTTCAGATAACCTCGAGATGCGTGATGCTTGCTGTCATGAAATTTTGATCAAATATGACAATGTGCGACGATGAGATCATATTTTTTTCATCGATGAGTATGTGGTGTATTCCGAAGGCAAAGGGTTTAATCAGACTTGCATGTATGAAACAATTGGCTAACCCCTATTTTTACTATTAAGTGAGACAAAATCTACAAAAAGTGATGATCTGGGTGGCCATGTCTGCTCAACATCTGATAGGACCATTTTTCATTGATGGCTTCCGCAATTTCCAGCAGGATGGGGCACCGGCACACGTACTGCCATCGCAAAAAGGCAGTTCCTGAATGCTAGCTTTCCAGATCGGTGGATTGGCGCAAGAATATGACCCTGTTCCATGGCCACCACGCAGCCCGGATCTGACCTCATGTGACAACTGCACGCTCTAGGGAATGCTCAATTGTAGTAGCGAAAAGCTCCAAGAAATTAGAGAGACAAATTAAAGATGTTATTAGAGAAGCTTTCAGGGATTTCCCATTGACTGTATGATATAATGCCCAACAACGATCGTAATTTTCGAAGACTACGATTATGCATCACTCACGATGGTTTACAAGTTGACCCTTACGACAGATAATAGCATATTACGTTATCTTGATGTTTGTGACTTATTCTACAATGTTAAATTAAGTTTTTTCTGCAGTTAAATAACGTTTTTTTAAGTTGTAGGGAATTCTTGACCATCCTGTACTATACAAGCTAAGCTTTTAAATACCTATAGATTTTTTAAATCTAGATTAAAAACAGTTAAAATAATTTAATAACAAATATTTATAATCTTTTTATATATTACTTGTTTTATTTGTACTATAATTATGTTCATTTTAGTAATATACAACAATATTTAATTTGCAATATATTTTGAATTCATTACTTTTAGAATTTTGTGGCAAATGGTATCTGTTTACATTCAGAGATTTAAGTGCAACTACAAAATGAATCAAAAAGCATTAATAATCACAAATAAGTATAGTAATTTTGTTTTAATTTTGTCAATTTTAAAAACATGGTATTACCGTAACAACATATTCATCTAAGACTAAAACAGCTTGGAATGGAACCGGAAGAATTTCATTATGTTAAGGGTAGTCAGAGTTATCCTACACTGTATAAAGTACTGTTAATACTTTTTTCTATCCTGGTTGCAGTTTTATCCTACGTTCTGGCTGTCATTAAATGCCCCTTTGATCCTGTTTATTACAGGTAAGAATATTTTCAGCTCATTAAATATTAATATTATATTTCTAAACTAATAGTAATAGTAATTGAGTATTATTAGCATAGAGTAATAATACCAAGAGAGTTCACTTAGCGCATTTGATTGTATGCATCTATCAAAATTTACAGACAAGGTAATTTGACCATGTCCATGAAGATTTTGTATTTAATTTAAAAATTCTCTAAATAAATAAATTGCCTTCCTAATTTATGCCGGTAACATACTACTTTATTCACATAAAAATGTTTAGTATTATATTTTTAATAAACATCCATTTTCATTCATATTTATATAAGTAAATCACAATAAAGATGGTTACACCATATATAGTCTAACTGCCCTGATCACCATAGGCATATATGGATATACTATTTAACTGTCACTATATATATTATTATAAAAGCCAAAGACGTTTATTATAAAGAAATAAACCAAATAATATCTTGTCCTATCTGGTTATCCTTGGCCCACACATACACACCTATATGTACCTGTGGCAGAATCACCTGACTATTTTATAATACTTTTTTTACAGGAATTAGCTAATAGCCAGACAGTATTTTTCAACAAACATATTTTAAATCAGTTGTATATTTTACAATAAATTTGAGCTATTAGCAATAAGACCACATTATCAATACATAAAAATATTGACAATACAATTGAATTATCAGAAATAAAATGTTATTAATAATGCAAAAGTTAAAAAAAAATATATTTTATTTGATTTATAAAGCAAATTAATAATAATAATAAATAAATATCTCCTCACATTTAAATACTACAGTGTCATGCAAATTAATTCGTCCACCTACACATTTATCAAGCAATCAATATTATGCTGTCGTATCACTTCTACGTTCACAGTTAACTAGTTATATTGACCTTAGCTAGCCAATAGGATTGCTTATACTTAATCTTGCTAGATTTATGCATCTTTCCTGTATCATTGTTGTATTGTGACCACTCAAACTTCTATGTAAGAATGGATACCTCTCGAGACATTAAAGATTTGGTTATCTACCACCATCAGGCACATCTTAGTCAAAGATGCATTGCGCAATTAGTAAACCTTCTGTGGTCAATGGTTCAAGGAATCATCACACGATTTCAGGATTCTGGCAGTACCCAGAGCAATTGCCATGGTCACTGTGGACAAAAGAAGCTTCTCCAGAATCGCACCATCCATCTGATCACTCACATTACAGTGCAGAACCCCCGCTTGACTGCTCGTGAAGTACAGCAGCAGATCCCTGAAGCAGCTGGAGTCAGCATCAACACTGTAAAATGTTCTCTCCATTCAAGTGGTGTGGTAGCCTACTGTCCAGTCAAGGCTCCTCTCCTGAATGCTGCCAGGATGCGGGTTCATCACCAGTGGGCCCAGCACTACCTCAACTTGACCATCGAGGACTGGAGGTGCATTGTCTTCACAGATGAAACTTCTGTTAACATAACTGCCCAGAAGTCTGTGTTTGTCCTCCGAAAAAAGAAATTCACCCATCACCTCCAGCCACGTCAAAGGACATTGTCCCTTGCGAAGGTGATGTTCTGGGACACCATATCCACTTTTGATCATGGTCCTTTAGTTGCCATTCATGGAATCATGAATGGAACTAGTTACAGTACAACTCTACATGAACACCTTCTACCCTATGCCCAGGTGTTTAGGGACCAAGACTGGATTCTCCAGCAAGACAAGGCTCCTTGTCACAAAGCCAGATTAATGACAACCTATCTCGACAACAGGGGCATTGTCATGCTTGATTGGCCTCCCTACAGTCCCAATATGAATATCTTTGAAAATGCTTGGAGAGAACTCAAGCAAAAGCTCTACAAACATGCCCATACAACTTGTGATCAAG
>JAYRBW010045526.1:0-11444 GCA_036023295.1 Invenusta paracnida
TCAGGGGGGGGGGGGCAGCCAGCCAATCAGCAGTCAGCAAGTCTCACCTATATTGGGATTCTTGTAAGCGTATGTGGTGAGGACGCGCCGGAGCGAGTTGATGCCCTCCTTCGTGTGATAGGCCGGGTGCTCGGGCAGCGATCGATGCAGGTCCCGCTCGATCTCGTCCACGACAAAGCTCGCTCGGCCCATTGTCTGCGCGACCAGCTGGGCGTAGTAACCGGGGTGGACTATCATCTGATTGGGCGTGTATAATGGAAGCAAAGCCGAACGTTCTTCGATTACATTTAAACTAAATTTAAAAACAGTCGACAACTTGATGTCAACCAATCAGAAGTCGAGAATTTGATCAGTCAACCAATCCGAGGTTAGTAAGTGTTTAAGCGGTAAAAGGCATCTTAGTCGATATACACAATAGGAGCACTAAATTAAATTAGTATAAATTTAAACAAAAATTAAGACTAGCTTTGCTAAGCTTATAAATTTCAAAATTCCTTTCCTTGTTTTTTGATTTTGTCTACCAAATCGAAATCGAAACCGAAACAACGACCCAAAAGAAAATATTAACTTAATAATAAACTCTACAAAATATAATTATATTTAGTAAAAATCTTATAAATATAAACAGTTTTGAAACTTTACAAAGGTAATCAAAGCTATTGAATAGAAAACATTGTCACATTAAGAACAAAACAAAAAATATATAGTGAGATTAAAATATAACAATTAATAATGAATTGAGGACGAACAAATCAACTAGAAAGTTGAGCGCGTTGAACTCACTCTCATTTAACTACGATTAAATATTAAATGAAAGTTAAATCTAGAAGCTATTAATATATTATATCGTTCAATATTATTACTATCAAAACTCTGACATTTAGGTTGCTTTTTAAAACACTCAATGAGACATCTAAAATCAGCCGAACGAAATAACAGAATAAAATGAATTAATTTAAGCCATTAACATTTAAATCGGTCCGTATAATATGATTGTATGATTTTATATTTTTAAAACAGACCGTTCATTTCATGAGAAGAGAACACACAATGTCTTTATGGCCGATTGCTGATTATTTCAACAAAAGGGACAGTTTATACACATTAAAATTGATATTGCATCCATCAAATACCGTCAAGAATTATAGGTATACCTCAGCATATATTGTCGAGGGAGCAGGGCATGGCTAAATGTCGAGATTCATCTAATTAGCATCTAATTACTCATGCCTTTATATTGTACATACATACACATGTATAATAATATTCCATAATATATTGAAAGATTGAAGATTAGTCAAATAGAAACAAATAAGGCAACCCTAACCCAGAAATATGTATATTCCCTTTTAGATAACACGCATTTCAACTGATGCCATGTCCTGCGTGTAGTTAATACAGGCTATATATTTTTAGCTCTGTTTTTTTGGTTTAATAAAGACTCGTGACGAAGCAGTCTTCGGTAAAAATATGTTTAAAATACCAGAATAATCAGGCAAATTAACAATTCTAAATAATATGAATGTTTCACTGAAAGAGACGACACAATTAAAGGTTTCAGTAGGAATAAGGATATCTCTTCGTGGATTCCGGAGAAATAAAAGAAATACAGGCTAGAATAGAAGACTGTTATGCATGAAATTATTATCGATTCTTTAATATTATACAAGAATCCGTCACTGTTATTTCCGCCAGTTTGAGATAGGCTTCAAGCGTTCTGTAAGTGAACTGTATGTATGTATGCATGTAGGTATTATTACCCGTTTATACAAAACATTAACTTATAACCTTTCTGCAGGGGATATTATCGGCAGCCAGGCCAGGGTTAGGGAAGAAACAACTTTATTTAACTAAAAAACAAGTATTTCCACAGCAGGAGATAATATATTGTTTTACATAAAATCATTCCATCCCCTCCCCTCCTCGATGATGCAAAATATTATTTAACAAGTCTGTCTGTCCATATAGAGTAATGAAATAGGTTCCATTGACAGTTGGGTCCACCTATTTCCGCAGAAGAAAACTTCCGTAAAATAATGCACTAAAATTAGTTAAAATGAAAACATATCTTGCGTAAAAAAATTCTATAATTTGATCGCAAAAGCATTTGAATTAAAATCCTGAATACTACGTTCTTTACTTCCACATATTTGTTTAAAACTTTGCATGACTAATCTTTAAGAGTGAAAGCCTAACAATCGTTTTTCGAACATTAGGCTATGATTATGCCTCTCTTTTCAAACATATTCCAGTAATGCGAGAAAACTGAGTTCCCATCGGTTTTAATGACATTCTTGCCTGCTTGCTTGCCCGGTCGGGTATTATTATGGCATTGTGATTACAACTGCCCAAATAAACCGGATTCTTCATTTTCATTATATTTTAATTCATTTGTATTGAATAGGTTTTCATTGAATACGGAAACAAACAAAATATCTGTACCAAATAAGTTACATCCTATAATAATGTATGTAAATTATCGCGGAGGCTGCTTAGATAAGCCAGCTAAAGTATAACTATCCTCCTCAAATTCTAACTATTTTTCTAATTAATACAGTTGCAACCAAATTGTGTTCGGAAAAGATGTTAAATATCTTTGTGAAGGTAATCCTGCAATGTTACCCCAAACATTGTTTCGCTTAGCTATCTCAGCTTCCCTCTGTTTTGGTTGGTGTAAACAAGGCCTTGTTATCTCTCTCTCTCTCTTTCTCGATAGAAAATACTCGCCTCACCTCATTCTCCGCGCCACTAACCACCATCCAGATCCTTCCACGCAGACGATGCGGCAGGCCCTCCAGTACCAGGTCCCGGAGTCGGACACTCCGATACATGCTCATCCCCCGGCCGTGCTCCTCGTGGTAGTGCTCCCAGGCGGCGAGGCGCTTCTCCTCATCCGCCGCCGTTGTCTCGTGGTCCTCCGTGGGCCGAAGGGGCGCCGGGAATCGGTCCCAAAAGCGCCCAGTGTCCGCCAACTGCTCCTCACTGGCTAGCAGGTGGTCCTCGGCTTCCCTCCCAGCAGCAGCTGTTGAAGCCCGTCTGTCGCCCTGGTTGGCAACAGTGTCGGGAAGTGGCCTACTGTTTGATCGTCTGTGGGAGAATGAAGAGAGACGGGAGTAGTTCCAAATTCTGGAACAACACCAAACAGACGATGACTTCACATCTCGATTTGAAAAGATCACTCACGCACTATCATAAATGGAAGCAATACTATAATAACTATCGCATTTTGCAAGCCATTCAACGTGAATAATCACTGTCAAAGCCAATATGGCTGTGTGCTAAGAAGGTGGGACTCGGTATCCTGTTCCCCCCTTCTTCTTCTCTGTCTATATGTATAGCTTTTCTGCAAAGAGTGATCCGGTGTGCATAGGCCGTTTAGGAAGAGGAACACGAAGAAGCAGTGTCTAGGAAAGGACAACAACACCATTACTCTCTCAGAAGCTGACGGTAATCCATGACCTCGTTAAGCGATGCGAGGAATTCTACAGGGCGCCGCAGGGGAGACCTCAGGACCAACCATTATCTGGCATCACAATTTCACTCCCATGCTCTCCTCTTGCCATGCCCTTGGAGACAAGAGAAAACATTAAAGGACACAAGAGAGGCAACAAGGAGGCCCTGCTTGGTGAGGACAACATGAGGCGGAGAGCCCCTTGTAAGGATGCTCCCTTGGCTGTTTGACTGATCATGCTTCGCAGAATATTACGTCCCTGACCCTAATAGTTAAAAGAACGCAATAATGGCCCCTGAAGAGCTACTATCGTATCAGTACTCTCCTGGCACCTACATTTTTCTCCGAAGGCCGCTTAATACTTTGGAACATCAGGCCATGAGAACCAAGTCGGCAGGATTGTAAGAGAATGCGACGAACAGATACGACACAGTACACACCGGTGTGTCTTGTCCTTTGTCAATTATGAAAAGGCATTCAAGCATTCGACTCAATCGAGACCCCTGTTCACAAAGCACTGGAGATAGAACCAAGGAGTGGATTCTGTCCGCATTGCGGTGGCTGAAAGACCTTTATAACGGTACAACCTCGACCGTAATGATATTATTTAATTCTGCACGTTAATGTGGAAGTTGTTCGTTATTTTAACAAATTTATTATGAATACAAATTTTTAAAGTGAATTAATAAGTGAGCTTTTTCAGTAATTCGAATTTACTGGTTTTTAGTCGATAAAATCGTGCGAATTAGATAAACTTATAGCCTATATACAATAGAATATGAAAAACGACATAAATTCTGCCTTTACGCTAGAAAATGGAATCTAGTAGAATGTAGACAAAACCTGTTGCGCACTCATTTTAACTTGAACTTTAACTAAACATGTATACCGATAAATAAGGAATCACAAATACGACAGAAATATGCGTCATATTTTAATCTCGTTCCACTTTTAAGGAATAACATAGAGGCTAGACATTCATTTTAGAAGGAATCGAGTGTTCCGTAAACAATGCCATATTATAGTCGCCTAGAGTTGAACATTATTGCCTTTATGAAATTGTGAATGCTATCTCCTTTTTAGCTTTCTCAATGATGAAGCTTAGAAAAAGAAATAATCACAATACACAATGGGTAAAGCCTATAGGGAGGTAACATGATATAATATGACACTGCGTACGACAAATGACTAATATTGAAGTATACAAAAACTGAATATGAAAGTATGAAGAATTACATAAATATATTATAATATAAGCAGTGAGTGTACTTACATCTTAGGAGTCAGAATACTATCTTTAAAGTGTGCAATCCTTTTGATCAAAAAGTCACGCGTTACAAGACCAGCAAACATGAACACCGTCTGGAAGGGAGGAAATCTCTGTATTGTATACACGTATACCCACCCTAAATTATCAGAATTATCGTCTAAAAATAACCTCGATTTAAAATTCCTTTAAAACACTTTTACAGCGAAGGTGAAATACTCGTACACAGACTAACTATGCTAGATGGGTACCCACCTCTTTGGTAGAAACAACAGCCCCATTGTCCAACGGCAGTCCACTCTTCTTCTGGCTTTGCATCGCTTCGACACTCACCACATCGCGCAGGGGAACTATGAGACGGAGCTGCTGGGGTACCTGAAGCGGACAGGTGGACATGTGGACACACCCGGGGGGGAACTAATTGGTCAAGGAGATCAATAGTAATAACCAAAGCTCATAAAACACTGAGAATATTCCTTTTAATTACCGCAGTGAGAATAATTGCGACAAGATGACGGAAGCCTTCTACACATACAAGAAGAAGAAGAAGACACCTACCTTGCTTTGAAAGCACAGGAAGTTCTTGGAGAGATAGAGGCGACCGGGGACAGCCTTCTTGTCGTAGGGCGTCCAGAGGGAGCACTCGATATCCCCATCAAGGCGTTCGTTCGAGGGCAGACTGAACTGGAGACGGTAGCTTTCGCTGCGAGATCGAGCGTCGAGGTCACGCTTCAGCTGGCACACCGTCGTGGGTCGCAGTCTGTGCAGGGGGGGGAGGGAGGGGGGTGAAGGAGAGATGCAACTATTAGCTGGGAAGAATATATAATGAGGTATACTTTGAGACCTCAAAATAGATGCATGCACTCGTATAGATGTTGAAACAGAGAAATAGTCGCAAATTATAAAATAACATTCTCTTTGGCTAATAAAAATGAAAAAACAAACAAAAAGTAATGTGCCTTCCTATAAATGCGATTTCGATAAAACGTTTTGTAAATATACGAGTAATTTGTGTAAAATCTCATTTTTGATTAACTTTAATTAATTAATACAAGGGTAGACTGCTTCACGCTCTGCCGGGATATTATTATATTGATTAATTAGTCACCGTAATCTTAGATTAATCAATCGATAATTAGTTCAATGATGCAGCGCAAATCAGTCGTGGTTCAGAGAGTGGTCGCCAAGTTGGTAGCCAAGACTCCTGCCAACAAACCCGAAGGTAGCCAGTTCGAACCCCGGTACATGCGCATTAATTAGGATATATCATTATATCTCGGCAAAGTGAGAAGCAATCTACCCTGTTATTATTAACGGGGTATGCCACATCTATATAATAATTATTAATTAATACTATTAATTAAAATAGTATTGTACGACCTTTTATCTGAATAGTTTTTGACTTAAAAAGTTGCCGTTGTAAATATGTACATAGATGCCTAGATGTATGCCTAGATACAGTAGTGTAAAACAATTTGTGGGAATAAATCAGACAGGATTTCAATTATGCGGGTACATTACAAGATTTAGCTATATACAATCAACATTTCTTTAATAAAATAAAATAATAAACAATTGCGCGCGAACTTCAAAGACTATGAAATCAGTGAATACAAATGAAATATATGCGCGTGAAACTAACGCGGGAATATCAGTTTAAACGCGTCATTCAAAACATCAAAGGCAAACACACACATAATTGTTTGTATATAGTTTGAATTACATTATATTATCTCGAACTTTTTGACATGATAATACTACCTAATTAACATAAATCAAATGTACAATGAAATATAAGGATGTGTATTTTAGATATGAAAGTACTTGCAAATTTACACAACATAAAACTGAGTACACAATTTCATCTATTACCATGAGTAGGCTGTAATCCTACATTTTATTTAATATTAATTTGTCGAAATGTAAGAGGTATGTGGGTATTCTAAGGTATTACAAAGTCAACACAGAACCCGAAAAGGTGGCAGAGGAATGTCCCAATAAAGGATGGCGAAGGAATTCAAGGAAAAGAGCCCCAAATATGCAAATAATTAAAAGGAGTGGTAACTATACACTAATGGAAAGAGTCAGCCATGATTACAAGAACTAATCCCATAAATGATGCAAATGCAATATCATATTTTAAAGGAGTACTCTATTCCACATAATGTTCAGCTGGAATTCTTTAACGAATATATTTTACAGCTATTTAAAGAGTTGCAATCCTCATTCACAATGTTAGTGACTTATTTCAATTCTTTCAATGATTTTCAGCCCATGAGATAGTATTTAAAGAACATATTCGGCTATGAAATAAGCATAACGGTCATTAAATCACGTAAATCTCCAATATCATGCGGCAAGATTTTCATAGAGTTATTGTATAATTATAAGATACAGCTATAGTACTCTTTGAAAAACTAAATTTAAAATTCAATACAGCACAATACCAGGCAAATAAAATCAATAATTGTATAGTCACATTTTACAATAAATAAATAAATTTTAAAAACAAACAAAAATATCGATAATGTTTTGTAGCTTTATTCTTATATGGGGAAAACAGAGTAATATATATGCATATGCCTGTAATGCTATACCTATAACATCTACATACATTACCATTGTTTATAACAATCCGATTATAATGCTATACCTATAACATCCACATACATTACCATTGTTTATAACAATCCGATTATATCGATGTCGATGCTAAACCCACATGCAGGCATAATTATCTGCAGAAAAGCAAATTAACAAGCGTAAATAACAAGACGCAGAGAACTACCGGCCGGAATTGTCTATGAATTATTGATCATGTCAATGCGAGAGTGGACACATGACCATGAAGGACACTCAGACAACTTACCTCCATTTAATTAATCCGTCCTAATGCCCGCCAGCTTTACTATGTAAACAGCGCACTGGATTCAACAAATGCATCATTTTAGGGAGAATTTGTTCCCTCGAAACTGTGTAAAAAAGTAATTGCCATAGAAACGAGAATATTGGCAGTATGTATATATATCGGTTATAAACCTAACACCAGTTTCGTTGTTGTTCATCAAATTTAATAAATAAAATTAATAAATTAACCGGTTTCTATCAAATAAAACAAGTTCCAAGAATGTCAGAATACAGGAATATGTGTCTAAAGATTTTTGCGATCAATAAATGTAATATTAATTTAGAGCGATTAAATAATTATGAAAATATTCCGTAAAACGAATAATATTTTGATTTTAGAACAACTATACTTTCTATTTGACGTCCTGGATAGAAAGTGTAAATAGTGAAGAAAGCTTTCTATATGTTAAACTCTATCGCCTGCATAAATAATTGATATTTTATAATAAATTGTAATCCTTGTATTAAAATATTAATTATAGCGGTGATGTTAGAAAGAAGAGGTTTAACTAAAATAATGCAAACAATAAATGAGACTTTTATCGAATTCCAGAACATTGTATAAAATGTGACGGTTAAAAAAATCGTCAGTTATGACATTAAAATGTGATTTCAGAAGAATCAGAAAGGCGATGTTCAAATTGATTAATTAAAACTATTCCTCTGAGGTGCCTGATTCATGGATTCAAATTTTGAAAGTCCACAAATATTGTATGATGAGATAGATATTTACTGTATAATAATTACATGCCTGATTATTATTGCACATTTATTAAAGCATCATATTCACTTCACGTTAAAGATTAGCATTTTAATGAACCTAATAATAAGTATATATTATCGGCAAAACATGGCTACTGAAGATAAAAGAGTCAGTGTAAATATATATATAGTAATGTTAAGTGGGTATACCATTGAAACTACCCAGGAGTTGAAAGAAACAATGGGCCAGCCATGAAACCAAAACCCAGTAGGAGGCTATTATGAAATAGAATAAATAGTAAATAGTAAAGAGGATTATATCATAGTATGTAAGTTAATCTTAAGGCTGTCTCTTTTAAAGTAGATTACTGCATTATTGGAGACAGCAATTAGTGGCTTTACTAATTTCAAAATACCTTCCCAGAAGGCCATTGTAATTTTCCAAACTACTGAAAGTGTACAACAGTAAGATAATTGAGGCATTAATATCAACCAAGGCAATGTATAATGTAAAACAAGAACACGATGGGTATCCTATTAATTAGGCTTATTACTAATTAATTATCTTTAGAAATATAGTTGTAAGAAATTACATAATAATATGTTATTAATAATGAAAATGTTACACAATTTGTTGAAACATAAGCTATTTACAAAAATCTACAAGAAAATAATCGTTAACATAGTTCCGCGTTACAAGAAAATGATCATATCAATAAAGAATCAATTAAACTTAACTGGATTAAGTACAAATGAAAAACAAATTTAAAAACAAAGCGTACGTACGTATTGGCATAAATATTTAGAGAGGAAATTGTAAAGACTCGATAAGACGACATTTTACAATATGCTTTTTTAGAATAGGAATTATTTGAAAAAGTGCCCGGCGTAATACATACATAAAATATGTGTTTCTCTTAAATTTTCACAGATATCATTAATAAAATTTGACTATAAAATTTATAAATACGCATTAAAATGTATTACTGCAATTATGAAAATAAATTAAGCTGCTGGAAGCGTTTAACTATGTCTGTCAAGTGAATAGTAATGATTGCGTTTGTGATACATAAAACAAATAATGGAAATAACGATAATAATACTGCGTATAGACTTATTGACATAATTCATTATCGGCTACAAATAACTAACGTCTACACTTGTTCTAAAACACGTTATGAACCAAACATCATATATATATATCCTATAACTTGGTTAACCAGAATATATGAAATCAGTACGCCTATAATCCGAAACTAAATGTTACTTCCTTGACGTATGGGAATATTTTGTATAGCTATAACGTATTGCCCTTTCAAACAATCAATAAAGATGGCAAGACGTATTTACTTGGCTGGTAGAACGGGGAAGTCTTTGGGCTCCTTGTAGCCTTCTTCGGAGAGCAATCTGAAAGTGCCAACAGCGCAGGAATAAGTACACACAACGCTAATACAAAATATTGCACAGAACTTGAGGCCCAATAATTCACTATTTAATAAAACAAAACGATGTTGATCTATTGCGACACAAAAATATGCTATTTAAGTCAAAATTATAGAAAAATAAATAAAAAAATAATAATAATTGACGTTAGTAACGTTTATATGCTGAAAGATTATTATTTAGATCGAGATTTAGATTGAAACACGTTTAGTTGAACAATAACAAGCTTAATATCACAAAATAAAATAACCACTGTTAATTAACTATATTAAACAAACCAAAATCCGGTAGAATTAAGGTGGCTTAGATTAAACATATATTTCACTGATATTATTAATTGTTCCAATCGATGCACATATATTATATGTATAGCTGCAAGTAATAAATCGAGTCAAGTGGTTTATGTGACAGCACCCTTCATTGTAGATGACAATATATAAGTCCACTGTATGAACACAAAAGTAAATGCAATTATGAATAAAATAATGGACAACTTATATCCACATCCTAAATTTCATAAAAAAACACATAATAATACGAATGCTATACTTAACACACATGCTTTATAGCTAGAGGGATAAAACTACACCACTGTTGTTTTTGTAAAAATCGATAGACAGATTTCTGTCATATAGTGTTTTTATAAAAATCGATAGACAGATTTCTGTCATATAGTGTTTTTAAAAAACATCCTCAATCTAAAAGGCACACAATATAATATTATACGTGTGTCTAAATTGTATCAAAGTTAAAAGCCAGCTTTGAAACATTTTCTAGGCGTATATTAGACAGATGGTGCCATATTATTGGGAACAACGATAACTTTTAAACAAAACAGTTGAATAGCGGGCGTAATATATTCTTTTATTAAATGCAATGCTCAGTTTACTTTCCTTAAACATATAGAAACGATTTCCATTTTAGTAAAAAATAAAGCAATATGGAATTTTAATCGAGGCATTTAAACGTTTAATAATATTTAAATCTATATATAACCATGTTTATTGAGAATATAAGATAAAAATTTTCACGTAAGATAAAAAATAATATAAATCAAATTAAATTACATAACTTAGTTAAATGCAGTGAGCGTTTGCCAAAAGTGGGATCATTAGGAGCGCTCTTGTTGTCAGAAATCATTAAACTTTTGAAAGAACGATTCTTCTGACGGTCTTTAATTTAAAATGGAGCATCAAAACGAAAGACACATTTTAAAGCAACTCGATCTACATAGACTAAATTTTTAAAGCAAAAAAACTTTTTTTAAACTCAAACTATAACCATTTTATTGGTATATAAATTCAAATTTATTTTCGCGCTTCGATTTGGACACAGAAGCGGGCAGAGAAGCGTGTCGGGAATCAGATACGTGACCTACTTAATTTCTAAGGTAACGTCGAATGATTCAGACTTTTGGAATGACCGATTCCCTGGGAGCGACATAAGAATCGTTAATGATTCTACTTTTGGAATGACCGATTCCCAGGGAGCGACATTGGAATCATTAATGATTCTACATTTGGAATGACCGATTCCCTGGGAGAAACATTGGAATCGTTAATGATTCTACTTTTAGAATGACCGATTCCCAGGGAGCGACATTGGAATCGTTAATGATTCTACTTTTGGAATGAACTATTCCCAGGGAGCGACATTTGAATCATCAATGATTAT
>JAYRBW010045537.1:0-11443 GCA_036023295.1 Invenusta paracnida
CTGAGAGGAGCGCTTTCCACTGAGAGGAGCACTCTCCACTGAGAGGAGTACTCTCCACTGAGAGGAGCACTCTCCACTGAGAGGAGTACTCTCCACTGAGGGAGCGCTCTCCACTGAGGGAGCGCTCTCCACTGAGAGGAGCACTCTCCACTGAGAGGAGCGCTTTCCACTGAGAGGAGCACTCTCCACTGAGAGGAGTACTCTCCACTGAGAGGAGCACTCTCCACGAGGGAGCGCTCTCCACTGAGAGGAGCACTCTCCACTGAGAGGAGCACTCTCCACGAGGGAGCGCTCTCCACTGAGGGACGCGCGCCCTATTGAAGCTACGGCACTGCTGGTTTCTGCAATTTAAATGAAATAGAAAATAAAGTGGTAATACGACAAATTGGACAAATTTTGTAGTATTTCATAGTAAACGTATAGTTGCTAGAAACTTTAGAAGTTACTCTATTTGGATGCTATACACTTGAAACAAATGTTAATTTGTAAACGCTTATCTACTAAGGATATAGCAAGAATGGCAATGATAAACTCATTTTTTGAAAAATATAGTTTCTGAAAACTTGCATCAAAAACTCTTTTTTAACAACTTAGTTATTTCAGTAGTTTAAGGAAAAGAAATATTGGTCTAGCTTCTAAATTGTGAAACTGTTTTTTATATTTGAGGCCTTCTCCTCCTCATCCTTGTATAATCGATGACGCTACTCCGCCCTTGTCATCACGACTCTACACAGGTACCGCCCGCCTGATGTCCTACTAGGGGACACCTCCTATTCCGGTCACATCGACATTTGGGGTGTTGGCTGCATCTTCTACGAGATGGCCACTGGAAGACCAGCCTTTCCCGGGAGTTCTGAGGATTCACAATTGCTCCTCATCTTTAGGAAGCTTGGTTAGTCTCTCTTCTTTTCATTTGTGGCTAGCTGTGTATTCGGCGTTAACAAGATCAAACTGACCTTCAATATTTATATAATTAAGATTCAACGCTTTAATAGAGATCAAACAATAATTAATTATACAGAAGTAAGAATTTCTTTCAATTTATGAACTTGTAAATGAGCTTAAAAGATTGGTGTGGTTTAAGAAATAAAAAAAAGTTTTATTATAAAAGACGTCATGCTCGAAGTATACAAAATGATAAATTTCTTGTTATAATTATATGGTAGAAATTGTATATAATTTAGCATAATCGTCTCTAAAAGTTGATCTAAGTGACTGTATTAATAATTTTATGAATTATTACCTCTACCAATGATAATGGATATAAGCTTAATCAGCATATTCATCTAAACATTTCGAAATAAAAGTAATACATGAAATGCATAATATACTTGTAAACAGTTAAATCTAGTTGTAAACAAACTATATTATATATATACATATTATGTATATAGTTTAATCTCTTTTCATAAGTTTTTTTAATCGTTATTAAATTTATCTGTTAATTAGTAACTTACTGAAAAGTTAACATTTTCATTTACTTTGTATGAATATTTTTATAGACATTGGTGTGTATAATTAAAAAATAATATGGTACTGCTATAATTTATAATACAAAATTTTTCAATTTTTATTATTCGTTACTTTTAGTGTGAAACTGTTCCTTGATTAAAATTGAAATGTCACTTAAGGTCTCGTGTCTTATTAGAAACGGGTAATGAAACGTGTAGGGTATTTTCAAAGCGATAAAATGTGTGGAAAGTTAGATCTACCAGTCGTTGGAAAACTGCCTCTTGATCCCTTTGGAATTATTCCGTTTATGAGTCTTTCCGTTAATTATTTTATTAATCGATTATGCAGATTATTCTTCTTGATAAGAGATTCTGTGATGCAGTAAAGATTTGCCGCCAGAATGGAAATAAGTTGATGCATTTAAAAATATTCCAAACAACAATGCTTAAGATACATCTACTTAGAATCACCTACTGTTCATTTTTCACATACATGGGGTGTGTGCTCTTCAATAAAAGTTTCCCGAATAAATAAAAACATAATGGCAGGGAGAGAATGCCAAAGTGGAGTGGACTTGTGCGTTGATATGCAGTATCTACATTATTTCTACATGTGACTATAAATTTAGAAAATTGTACATAAATTTATTTTAAAATATCATTGTAAAATTTTTTGTTTCTATAGTTTGTAAAGAAAATAGTATAACAAATGTTTTATGTATTTGCATCAAAAATATGGTTGATAGCATATTTTGCAGAATTTTATGATAAATATCTTTAATTTATTTAATTAGTTTTTTATTGAAGATAAACTAAAGAAAGTATATATATATATTAAAAATACGGATAACAGGCATATTATAATGACATATGCTAATTTAATTCTTATTTTTATTCACTTTTTAATGGTGACTTTTCTAAAATACAATCCCACTTACCTCTTGTAAATCTGAAATATTCCTTAAAGTTGCAACTGTTACACCAAAAATAATTAATTATATAGTTAGATTATATATTTATATTTCAAAGTTACGAAACAAAATTTCATAAATCTGTAAACAAGTGTATTCTGGTCCTTCATGCCTATCACAGACCTACATACGTATACATTTAGAAGTAGGTAAACGAAATTATTTACAACAGGCATGAGATGTCCAGAGAGGATGTGTGGGGGTCCATTTCGAACCGACCTTAGTCAGCCAGCCAATCGCTTTACCTCATTTAAAAGGGACGGATCCTTGGTGGATCTTCATAGGGGAGTGTAGTGCGGGGGGAAAGCTTCTTTACTTGTTCCGAATTGCGAGACTGAAGACAAGCAAGATTGTGCAAAACATTTGATTTATATTGCCTTTTTTGGACACTGTTATAAAGGCTCATATTAGATGGCGAAGCTTATACATAGCTCAGTGATAGAAATATTTCTACGACTTATTTTATACTTGGAACCTGTATTATTTTTGAGTTCTTTTTTTATGATGTGTTATTCTGCATATAGTTATTCTATATTACGTATTTTAATAAACCTTCTAATTGATTATGAGTTTTAATTAAATTTCGAAAAGCACGAACATACCGAGTCGAATTAGCATAAGCTATGTGATAAATAGTATAATACTGAAAGGAATTTCTATACAGCTCACTAAATAAAATCTGATGAGGCATATAATAAGAATTATTAAATACTTTTCTTTTCTTTGGCGTCATACATGCTTCTATCGCTATAATCTAAGGAAAGTATTTTATTATTATGAAATTGACCGGATTTAATCACGAAATAATAAAAAGTTGTTCCAAGATAAATTTCCCTCAGTTTTATACTGTTTATGTTATTATTTTTGTTTTATTCATTATTCACTATAAATACGATCTTTTATCTAACATGTTATACCTTTTTTATATTCTTATACTATATTATTTATTCTTTGTGTGTATTTTGTGTATAACCTCTGAATAAAATTAACGCATATAATTATATGATTAGTTTATAAACGACTCAATTTGTTATGAGGTATATATACAGAATTACCACATTATAAACCGCCTTAAAATAGATTTGATTAATCATATTTATTAGATGCAAGACTACATCTGTTACTTTTTTATACATCTATAATGTAGTTTTTAATAGTTTGTATTTTTGATCATCTAATTTTAAATTCTACGTGTGTTAAACCTACAATATGATATTATAAATTGAATAATTTCAATTGAGTTTAGTATTTTTTAAATAAATATACGAAGGTTTAGATTTGTCCTATATTTTATATTATATTATATAACATTTTAAGGGTATACAATATTCAAGTTGAGATCTGATTAATTAATTGAATCATTAAAATGATAATTTTACGTAATCGATGGCATTCATTACGCTTTAAGAAATTGAATATATTATTTGATTCATTTAGTATATGTATAAGTAATTTGTTACTCTCAAATGTCCTATTAAATTAGTATTTTTTATGAAAGATAGAATAACAGTAAGACAGGTTTGAGACAAAGTCATTTTGACGAGTGCAGTTATTATTGTCATCATTGTCATCTGCTCGTTTCAGCTTGGTTTGTATTAACAATATATTATAATAATTTATATTTGAATGTAATCCATCCTATCGTTTCTTCTGTATAAATGATTAATTTATAGACTTTGAAAGATATTAAATGTACAATTGAATAGTCTCAACTATATTTATAAATTAGGAAAATAGGTATATACGCGTGTATGCGTCTATGCATATCGTGATTGAGATACTTTTAGCTTACTACATATATAATATTAACCGAGTTTAGTGTCCTTCCATTAATGACATGATGGCGTTAAATTTTTCATGTTCTTATCTTTTTAAGATATTTGAAAATGTAATTTGTGTAAGCATAGCTGACAAATAATAACTATCTATCTTACATAACACACACGCACTGCGCGCGCTAATCTGGTGTTTTGGACAACGTTACTGTTTGTAGAATAATTTGTGTATGGAACCTATAAATAACAGATACACAAATGTTTGATTTTCCTACATATCCAGTATGAAGCTAAAACCATATATTTAATTTATTTATCTAACTTGACAAGCATTTATTCATTACACGTTCAATGCGCTCCATTATATAGCAACAAAATAAGTTTTCCATTCATTTTTGTCACCCAATGTATACTCTACTTTATCCAAGCACATATATTTTAAATAATAGTAATTAAGATAATAACAATACCAATTTATGGAAATTTTGAGCGTAAACGTCGATAGGTTTTCGATAGCTACTCTGATAACCAAATTATAATCAATTTAGGCAACTAGAAGTGAATATATACAACAATAATGTATAAATAATTAATTTATATAATACAATAACTAATTATAATATATACATATAAGGAAATATGTCTACAAACTTTCAATAGAATACATTAACAATAATTGTCATTTGTTAGTTTTCCAGTTTTTTCATAGTCTAAACACTTACCAACATAGCTTGCCGTTCTAGATATGCACTATCTGATATGAATGACTCAGGCACATGATTCAACTTCTCTACAATACCAGCTTACTATGTTCCCCCACCTCCTAGGTTCTCCCACAGAGCAGTCCTGGCCAGGTATCCATCAGAACACCGAGTACCGATCCCTAGCTCCGCCCCCCTTTCTCGGCGAACCCATCGACGCCATTCTTCCTCGCCTCTCTACTGCCGACCCTCACGGCGTAGACCTGCTGATCCAGTGCCTCTCCATCCAGGGAAAGCATCGGATCACGGCCAACTCTGCCCTCCAGCACCCCTACTTCGCCTCCCTGCTCCCAACAGAAGTGATAGCTGCCCTGGAACCTGGTGACTCAGTCGTAGACACGTTGGAGGCCCTTCTACCCGTCTATCAGGCTCATCGCCTCCGGGCCAGGTCTTCGGGTGTTCCCCGAAGGCCTCTCTCTATTTCACCGAGAAATGGAAGGTCTTCGAGGGGAGGTAAGGGTCGAGCGGTGA
Organism: Invenusta paracnida; assembly: GCA_036023295.1. NCBI lineage: Eukaryota > Metazoa > Platyhelminthes > Proseriata > Coelogynoporidae > Invenusta > Invenusta paracnida. The sequence continues at coordinate 5,430 of JAYRBW010045537.1, forward strand.
TGATTCCCGTCGAAATGGAAGATTCGCAGCCCTCAAAGAGGGATAATGGATACTACTCGAGAGATACACTGAGAGCTACAAGTCCTGCTGTCAGGGAGAATCTGGCTCAAAAATTGGGAGGAGGAGATAAGGAAACAGTCAAGAACCAGCAGGTGATGTACAGTATAGTAGCGCGATGGATTTCATTTTTGGCTTTTCGAGAAACTAACTACATATATTATATTCTTACGCTTTCAGTGAACTGTATTTATAGTTTTTTAATGAGTAAGTAATCATCTTAGATAATTTACAATAGGTCAGCCTTTGTCAATATTTTCTTTTCTTTAATGCATTTAAAACTTTTCATCTACATATAATCTCATTAGGTAAAAATCATAATATTTTAGCCACGATACTTCTCGTTGTCTTTTAATAATAAAGCCATAAATATACCTATGTATAGCGCACCATAGGCTATATTATATAACCTCTGAATTTTTTAAATCTTGAATTCAAAATAATTAATAAAAAGTATATCATTGAAACTATGTATTGAAAAGTTTTAAAGTTTTTGTTATTTAAAGCGTCTTAAACGGTTAATGTTTGTGTCAAAAGCACAGTGACAAGTATCACGATCAAAGTGCTTTTTATTATTAATTGTTTTGTATACATCAGTTAACTTATTTCATATTTAATAGTAATCAAAGTTATCATGTATGTAAAATTACTTCGGACTTTATACAAGCATATCAACCTAATTTAACCAAAGTCAACTAAATATGTAATTTTGCTCGTTTTCTCCGCACCTCCAGCTCACTTTTACCAAACAGGATTTATGCCTTAACAAGCATTAAGCGTCGGACTGTGGCTTGGATTCCTCATATTGTTAATTATACAATTTTGAATAAATTTTCAACATACAAACGTTAAAGTAAATTCAAAGACATTTTCTGATTATTTTTAGATTTCCTCTCCCTTCCCGATTTAAGGTACCTACCTACCGCGCCGTTTTTAAGGTCGCTTAGGTTTCTTAGGTCACTTCTTTTTCGTATTAGAATAATATTATCGATATAATTATGTTTTCCGAATATAAGTGATTAATTAATTAAATTTGTGTATTCAAGCAAAGTTTAAAAGCACTTATACCTTTAATATTACATGACTTATACCATCTATATACTTAATTGTTTAAATTATTGCTAATATGTTTTGTTATAATTTGCAGGCCGTAACCAGTGGCGACAGTAGCAGTTCCTCTGAGTGCCGAACAACGACTGAGAAGCGCTGCAGAGCTGGATCAACAGCCACAACGGGTGATGAAAGTACGAGTAGCAGACGCTCGGGTAGCACTACTAGTGGCAGCACGAAGCGGGTCATCATCCAAGTTGGTGGGAGTGATGATGAAGATAGTGAAGTGGTCCAAGAAGATATAGGTGTGGACGACAAAACCACTGGTCAGTGGGGGGATTCCATTCTGTCGAAGGATTTAACCGTTCAGAACATAGAGTAATAAGTAACAAAGAGTGTTCACTGACTCTTATCGATCTCATATACATCGCGCTGTAAATTTACGTGAATAAAAAATCGTTTTATTTGAATAAATTTGATGTAAATGGGTAGTGAAAAAGTAGAATTCAATATTTTGATTAAATTAATTTTAAGAACAAATATATTATATATATTCATATAATTTTAGCATACGTTAATTGTCTATAATAAATAATTTATTGCTTGTATATCTCAAACTGTTTTACTACATACACGATTCAATTGATTTCAGTTTTTAAAACAATATTTTTCATAAGCTTTCAGGTAGGTAAATAGTAGTATTGAACTGTATACAGAATTAATAAGAATGAACAATCTTTGTATAAATACTCTATGGTTCAGAACTTCATCATATATAGTTAAGAGTAGTATTATTATTATCACAGTTACATTTCTTGATATGAATATATAAATAATAACTTCTTTTTTATTAATTTAAACTGAAAGTAATTCCAATTAAGATTTAATTAGTATAAATATTTATGTCAAGATAAATACGCAATACACAGATAACTGAGGAAAATCATTAATCTCTGCGTTTCTTTAAAAATTGTAAACAAGATATTTTGGTATACCTATAACTAAATTTGTATCCCTGATTAGTTTTGATATTATGAAGATATGGCCTGCACAGTACACCAGAATACCAGTCATGTACACTGAGGAAATATAATTATCAAGCATTCAATCAGAAGCGATTATTTAGGCAGAAAAATCAAATTGTTCAATACAAAATTAATTACAATCAAATAGTTTAAAATTTATATTATTTTCATATCGGTTTTTCTTTTCATAGATTTTACAAGGTTACTTACTGGGTTTTTAAATGATAGAAATTTATTTAATTTTGATAGCTCAAAAGCGAGAAATGATATATATAAAATGAAATAGTAAACAGTTAACGCCTAATTTTTAGGTGATAGCCACAATTCTGATAATAATATTCTCCTTGTGTATGTGAAAAATGTTCCTGGTGTGTGTATAATTAATGTGTCACTATAATTAATTAGAAATCTACATGAAAATATTAAAAGTATATTTTCACGCATTATAACTTGTATGAATAATTAATTAATCTGTACACTTATAGCATCTTAATGTATTATAATATATTTATTGATATTATGTTTATTTTATTTTATTTTATGCATATATATGAAACACGCTCTTATAAAGATAAAATATATCTATTTCGTTTCACTTCACTTCACTTATATAATTATATATATATACATAAACAAACGCATTAGTTATTCTGAATAACAAAAAGTTAATATATCTACAATTATTAGAATGCTATTAATTAGTTCATTTTGCAAAGAACTCCAGTGATGTCTATAAATAATTACATGTAGTATTAAACTATGCTAAAAACAAACATTATTATTGAGATATATACAAATACAAGCAGCATTATAAATCTTACAAGATTAAATGAAAAGTTCATATTTGTCGGGTTTTAATCATATTTTATATTTACATAAGTATAATTTTTGCATAAATATAAATTGCTAATTTTATATTTATAATTTCAATTTGTATTTATGATTTTTGTGACATTCATAATCATGTTAATACGCTTAAATTCTGCATAAGTAAATGTGCTTTAATTTTGCAAGTATTCTTTTCTTACAGATATCTACCGAGGTCTACAATCTTTGTGCTGAAGGATGATCTATCTCATTTATTGATTAGTCGAATTCATCGATCGCAAAGGGTATCCTAGATTATCATGCATTATATTTGCCTTCACAAGTACTTAAACAGGGCTGTTTTACTTTGTTTGATATTATCGATCTTTATATGTATTCAAAGATAATGAGTATACCATTTTAAAGGATAATATAGTTTAATTATCCAGTATGTTTTTTTGGACTACTTATACTTTTGTAAGTAGTCGATGAGATTTATTTGATAATATATAATGTACAGGGTTTTATCACTTTCTTTCTTCAATCTAAATTCGAATTTCTTATAATAATCATAATTTAACTTGTTTGCCTAACTAATCTATCATGAACTCTATCGATTTAAGAATTTATTATGTATGTTTATGGATTATTTCACAACTGTATATTTATGTGATATTACAGATGATATTCTATAATTCCCAAGATTTTTGTGACAGCATTTATTTTTATATATACTTCCGTGTGAAAACGTCTTTACACAAAATCCTTATCTGATCGTGTACGATATTAAGAATTGCTTGTTTGCAAGTGTTCTTTTATTTTTGAGTGTCTCTCTCTATATATGTATACATACATTTGATGTGCATAATCAATAATGTTATAATTACTTCCGAAATGATATTATAACCAGAGTTATCAGAGCCTAATTAATTTCCAATATTTTACGTTATATCGGAGCCAAGCATCTCAATGCTTAAAACATTTAAATGCGAAATATCATTTTCATGATCTCATGCATATATAGACACAAAAATACGCATAAATCACTTGTTTCTATTTAAATATTTATTTAAATAATTTGAATAATAATTGTTTATGTACTTTTGTATATAGCTATAATATACATACATATTCATATTTAAAAAATATGTATGCCTATACATATTACGTTGTGTTATATACATATATATTATTCATGTTACTGATTACTTTTAAAGTAATTCATACATTTGTTTATTGTACTACTTCATATTTTCAATAAATTTGCGTGAAAATATTCATTTGAATTTTGACTGTTTTGTTCATTTTGTGTGGGGTATAATTTTAAGAGTATATTTTAATTTAAAAAATGAATAAAAAATTCATTTAGTTTGATGCCAATTTATATGTTTTTTAATTAACGTATTTATTATGAATATCACTTCCTGTTTTACAACTAATAAATTGATAACATTCTTATTATATGATAATAATTTCATAAAATATGTGTTTCACAATTTATTAAACTTTATTATCTTAGCTTAAAATTAATTATTAACCTTGTTTCGAGAAAATAAATTATCCGATATAGGATAACTTTAGATCACATCTCGCTAAATTATAAAATAACAGAAGTTCATTTAATGTGCCATATATTATAAAATCTTATTTAGGATCAAGAATTATTTCAAAATGGATAAAGTCTTTCAGATTGTAATCAAAAAGTCTAAACAAATGATATACTAAATTTGTATTTTTAAATATATGGCGAATATTAATTAAAGAAAATAATCTTTATTCACAGAAATTTAGTACAGGAATAATTGAATATAGATTATTTTATGTTCAGATATTTCTTTAAAATAATTCAAATCTCATTTTGCATGTTTATTCATTTAATCTATATTGATGTGTATTTCCATAATGATATACACTTTTATTTGTTAACACTGCTATAGATATTTGTATAATGATCGAAAATAAAACTATAGTATTTATTTTAAAAGAGTAGGGATAAATGCTTTTTATAAATATTAAATACCTACTTATTTGTATATTATAATTCGAATATTAAAAATATAGGTCTATTACATATTGTGCAGAAACAATAATATTATAATACAATTTCCAGGGAATTCTTTAATACCGGAAAGTAAAAAGCGCCAAAAAGGTGGTTTTGAGTAACAGGCTGAGTTTGAAAAATGACGAATTTTATCGTTTGATTTATTATTAATAAGCACACATCAAGTCTGGAGTAATTCCAATCGTTTAAAATAGAAGACAGGTATGTTATATATATATACCATTTAATAATATCTTATATTAACGCCCAATTCTTTGTATTATATTGTGTTGAAATTGGCGGAGATTCAAAATAGTACATTTCTTATTTCAGCATTTTCCGATAGAAAATGTAAATAAATTGATGTTTATATACCATTTTTAATCTTTTCTATGAATGAAATGCTAACATTTTAATGTATAATTACATAATAAAATGTTAAAATATACCTGCAGATTGTTTTTTTAAAACCATTTTCTTAAATATTATATAAGTAAAACATGTTATTCAGATTAATACTCCAAATTATTGTTCAAAACTTGTTTTTAAATAGGTCTACAGCCATTGCTATTTCAAGCCTAATGCAATGTAGAAAATTTGAATACCAAATAGTTATTTAATTATGACCCAATGGCAATGCAGACATTTTGAATACATAATTCATAGTTATTTATGGCCCAGTGCTAGTGGGTCATTCCATGTCAATTCACCAGAAAAAAAGTAAAAATTAAACCATCATTCATGAATTTTTAAAGTTTTTATACATTAGATCATCTTTATAACATAAATTGAACCTAGAAATTTCAATATCATATCTATATTTGTTCAAAAGTTATAAATATTTCAAGCTATTTGAGGAATTTTGACCCTGGCCGACACTTTGTAAAGGGTAAGTTTTTTCAGAATATTTTATTTTTTGTTATTATAACTGCTATATCTATCATTAAGAAATATTTCCCAAGGACTACTTTAAATCAGGACGCTTAACTACAATTAGTGTGGCGCGCTGAGTAAAAGTCTGAGTTACAAACATA